>JASDQU010195544.1:33854-51647 GCA_032191745.1 Picea mariana | reverse complement strand
AAAGAGTTTTGGTCAACATGACCCTGGAAAAACTCCCAAGGGGAAAACCAGTGAAGAGGAAATTTATTATGGAGCTTATAGGAAAAATATTACGGCAAAGATTACAACCAAGTTATCTCAAGTTAGTTGTCCAAACTTCCCTGAAATTAGTGCCAACAGTTCCTTGAAGTTTGCGCCCTCTTCCTCAAGAATCAGTGCTCTCCTTTCAGCATTTAATGCAGACAACTCTCATGGGGAAATGCACCCTCTTCAATGTAATAAATGCGCCCAACTTCAACTCTGCTGTGCACCCTTTTCCTCTATAGAAAATGCGCCCCTCTTTCCTTCTTCTCCAAATCCTTTCTCCTCTTCCTTTTCACTTCTTCTCAAGTGAACAATGCGACCCCCTTTCCTCTTCTCTTTGCTTTTGTTATCTCATTAAGATAACCTAAGAATCAATGACTAAGATCAGATCTTAGCTTTCCAAGATCAAGGGTGGAGATTAAATCTCCCCCTTCACGTAAGTTCCCTAAGTCACTTTATCATTAAACGAGTTCATAAAGTCACTTTGACTTTATAACATAAAGTAAAGTGAGGGAGGGGTACTTTTCGTCCTTAAGTGTTAGGCACATCAATAACACTAGGGGACAACTTCCCAAGGGACCAAAACCTAAAACTCCCTCTTACTGAGTGTTATCCACTAAGTTGCACTAGGATGGACTTGCAGTGAGCCGCCAAAGATTGAGCAAACAGTTGTTCAAAATTCAGAGTTCAGAAGTCTAGCTGGTCAAATTGACCACCTTTTTTTACATTTCCATCCCCTATGGGGCATTTCAATAAGATGAGATTGGCATGATGATTTTGTAAAAGGCTTGGCCTCCTAAGACTTGATCACGAGTACATACTCTAGAGTGTTTTTTTTCACTTGTTCATTATTTCTGGCCTGAAATTCATTTTAGGCGAGTTATGATTTCTAAGTTTTTTCACTCACTACCTCCAAAGCTGGAGTGTGTACTGATGGTTAGGCCTTAGCTTTGAAAATCTAAGTCTAGTGTCTAAATGTTTATATTACCATGCTAAGTCATCAATATTGAGTCATATGGAAATTGCGCTAAGTCCCCCTTAGGTTTTTTAATGTTTTGAGTCAATAAAAATTTCCCACTAAACAAGATCTTTTAATTGCAATTGTTGAATAAGTTAAAAAAGTAGTACTAGGAGGCATTATATGCCTTGTGGATATTCGTTTTCACATCCAGAATACCCACTTTACCTAAGTACCACCTTTTCGAGGGTAAATATTGAGTTTTACTCAAGAAAAAGTGATTTTCTCTTGAAAAGGTAAATAAAAGTAAAAAATCAGCTATGCTATTTTTGTGGAAACATGTTCCAGACATGTCTTTAGTTAACTATTCCTCTCTCACTGTTCACTAGCCCTTAGTGGCACTTGAGGATGAATACCGGTGAGTTGAGTGGAGAGTTCTTTCCACTTGATGGAGATCCCAAGATGTGAGGCACACTTACCTAGCTAGATGGCGCATTTGAGGAGAGGGTGATGATCCGAGGGTGATGATCCCAGGGAAGGTTGCCACCTTCCCTTGGTTATGTGGCACCTTCCCGGCCTCTTTCTCTTCACTTGAGGCGAGTTATCTCACATTTGAGGATAGGTGGATGAAATCCACGCATACATTTGTCAATTGTGCTTTGGGATGTGCTCCCTCCATTCTTGGGAAATGTGCCCTCTTTCCTATATAAACAAGTCGACCCTCCTTTTGGTTTTATGGGATTTGGAGAAGCTTGTATTGTTGTAATACTTTGGTAATATCATTTTGGAATAAAGACTTTGGAGGTCAAGAAAGTGTATGGAGCTACTTTGTGGATGTATTGTCACGCGACTTAATCAAATGAGGTGATGTTGTTCTTGTTTCTTGCATATTCAATTGTTAGATAGGCCTTCGGAAGGGTGTTATAATCCCATAGGATAGAATTAAGTAAGCTTGTTTTCTTTCTATGATTCTATTGAGTACTTATTTGAAAGATTATAATGTGCATGTTTTGTTTTGATTAACTAACATGCCCCTTTGAGTCTTTTTTTGTAGGTGCCGCCATAATCCTAACATTTTGTGTTGCAAGGTATCTATAAGTTCACATGATCTCATAGTCTTGAAGAAGCGGTGGATTAAACTTGTATCCTTCATTGCTTCAAGCACCAAGAAAGACATAGTCCCTCTTCCATCCACTTGATGACCCCGTTTGCCCAAGGGTTCCAAGCAATTCAAGCTTTTCTTCTTCTTCTCTTTAAAGCAAACAAATTTTTGGTTACTATAACTTGCATGCAAAGATTTCTGAGTTGAATATTTATTTCATACATTTTACATCTAGCTTTGCATGTTTACATAAGCTAAACCTACTTAGTAAGTCAAGTTTTATCATTTGAAAGAGTAGATCTAGCATAAAAGCTCACTTTTAGCAAGATTAAAGTTCAATCTTTAAGGCTAAAGTGTAGTTAAATTTCAAAGGGTTTTATTTGGATATTTGACAATCTAAAGTGCCTTCTTCTTTGCTGTCCTAAACAACCATTAAAATCTTTTAAAAAATCCCAAATTGTAGCATTTTAGGTTGCTAGTTTCCTTACCTTTTATTTTAGCATTTTTTCTATAAGTTTTGATCTGTCCCATAAGCTTGTCCAAAGTCATTTTGGGCAACTTTTGGGATTGTTTCTTCGCTGTTTTTTGCAGGTTGTTGAGTAAACAAGGGGAGACTCTGCCAGATTTTAGTGGAATCGGAGCATCTTGGACACCTTGGAGCACCTCTTTGACAAATAAAATCATTTGAAACCTTGTAAAACTTGTAGATCCTCTTTTATAAAGGATCACAAGCCCACCCCAAAAAAAAGAAAAAAAATCATTGTAATCCTCGTAATAAAATAAGTGGGCCACATAGTCCCCAATTTTCTTTTCCCTCTAGGGGGGACCGATGTTGGGTTTGATTTGCTTTCGTGGTTTGCTTTGGTTCAAGTTTTGCAATTTCACATCTAAAGATAAGCTAAAAGTGACCTTAAAATCTATCATAAGCACTACAATCTTTTAGTTTAGTTTTCCTTTTGCAAAATAGTGACTAGTTGCTAGATTAGTTTCAATTTTAGTCTTTCAATTTCACAATTTTCAATTGTGCAAATAAACCAATCCCCTCAGCTCCCGTAAGTAAGCTTTATGCAGAAAAGGGGCTGGACAGTGTGGATTTAGTAAGTAGACAATCATTTCATTTTATTGCAATTTTAAAGTTCGCAGATAAACCCATCCCCTCAGCTCCCTGGTGTATGCTATGACCCTTGTGAGCCTAGCTCGATCTGGGGAACTCATCAGAACCGGGGCTGGTCATTGCATATATCGTTTAATTAGGGAAACCTTTTAAGTCGCTACTACTTTAATTGGGAACCGCATAGAGATCATGTGTGAAGTTAGACGAGAACTTTGAGATCTAGGTTCTCCCCGTGTTGGACAACCGACATCCCTACTGAACTTGTTGGTGATATTATTTGGGCTTCGACAAGTTCTTAGCAAATTCCAATCGGAGGAAATAGCCTCTTAAAGGCCAAATTTAACACAGTTTTATTTCAATTACACTTTGCACACATTGCACAAGTCACCCTACATTAAAAAATTCTTAATAAAATTTACAACAACACTTGCAATCTATAGCAACGTTTAACATCTCACAGCAATTCATTATATGTGGCATTGGTCTATACTATATATTTTGCTTATCATTTCATTTCAAGTACCTGTATCCTTTTTCATGTAAGTTGCATCTTTCATGCAAGTATATCTTGAATGCTTTACTGACCTTCATAAGCAATCTTATTTATATGTCATATATGCTGCTAGTGTAATTTCAATTATATGTTGCTGTTGTAATATCATTTATATCTTTCTCTTGTTGTTGCAATTAAACTCCTAGTTTCTATTTCTTTTTCTTAGATTAGATCAAGCCTTAGATTAATTTTCTTTAGGGACTACCCCCCTTGGCTTCGCTAGGAGTTGGCCTAGATGGAGGTGTCGAGGATCAAGTGACAACACCCTGACTCGAGACTTGCCCCCAAGGACACACCCAGTGGATTGAAAGTTTTTCCACGTTAGCCCTGTTGAGTTTTGGTGTACCTTGGAAAGTGGTCCCCTTGTGGTTGTGAGCCTCTAACCACAAGAGGGAAATATTTGTGACTATGTACCTTGTACGTTATGTCTAATTCCACATTGACTTCACTTAAGTCAAAAAGGTAGAATTTGTCACTTAAGGCAAATGTGACAATTAAGTCATTTTATGGGTGAATTGTGTTGATGATTACAACTACGTGAGACATTCTCCAGGACACAGACTGATTGAGTTGACCTGAGAGAGAGCCCTTGAGAGGGGTGTGTGGTTCCTATCTGAGACATAGATGGAACGTAGAGATGGCTTCCTCCTTACAGAGAGTTGAGAAGAACTCCAGATGATTCTCTTGTGTAACGTAGTGAGAAAGGAGATCTGTTGAGTTGGACGTCCTCGTGGATGAGCACAAGGTGAACGTGTGAATTCCCATAGAGTTGGGTTCATCGTCATGAGACAAAGATGAAGATGATGTATTAGCCTCCCCGGAGCAGAGAGTTGAGATGATGAACTCCATATGACTCTTCTGTGTAATGCAATGGGAAATAAGATCTGTTGAGTGGACGTGCCTGTGGATGAGCACAAGTGAACGTGATCCCAGTGGTTGAGCACTAGCGAGTGTGGTTCTCCTGTGAGACGTAGTGAGATAGAGATATGGACATCCCTATGGATGTGCCCTTAGTGGCTGAGCACTAGTGGGTGTATGAGATCTCTTTCTATATTGTTCAAGAGTCAGACCTGCCTGTAACCCTAATTGTAATGTAAAGGGTACAGGTCGGCCCCACCTTAATGTATTTGATAAATAATGTAAAAGATAATTAATCTGGTTAATATTAATTATATTGTGAGATAGAGAGGTCGATCCTGTTGTGTCAATAGACACTTCTGTTGATAGGTCAAGTCTAATATAAGTAAAGGTAAATTCCCCATTGAGGAATCATATCTTTTGTGTGAGTTTGGAAATTTCAGCAAGTACATCTTCTTGGGATAAGTTCACACCTCTCTTGGGTGCTAGTCTTCTAGGTTTTGCAAGAACCCTTTTGTGTGCTAGGTTTTCTTGGTGGTGAAGGTCTTTCTCTTGAAGAATATAACAAAGGATTTGGCTGGGTTTTCTTCCCTTGTTGAGAAGGGTTTCCCAGGATACTTCTTTTGTACTTGTGCATGGTGTTTCTTCTTGTGATCTTGGTTGCTGCAACATAATTGGTTATGGTTTAAGTAAAATGTTAAAATGGAATGAACTTCATGCTTAAACCTTGTCTATTGAAAAATCAACAAATTGAGGGACATTAAGTTAACTGAGGAAACTTAACCCAAAGTGGGTTTCTTAGTGAGATTCTTTTGGGATGATCTCATCCATTGATTAGATGTGACTTGGAGTGATCTAGGCCATTACTCTTTAGGTTTCCTTATGGATGGTTCGAGAGGGGTGCATAGGCTGAAGAGAGGCTCATTGACTCATTTGTTCACCTGGAGAGTTTGAGAGAGAGCATTGAGATGACAATGGAGGCATTGCTTGAGGGAAGCTTGGGCGCCTACTTTCATGGAGGGATCATGGAGGCTTTGACCCTCATTTATTTGTGGTGAGTGCTTTGGCTTTGAGGAGGGCACACTCTTGGAGGAGGGCACATGCTTAGCAGGCACTAGCAGTACTTGGACGTTTGCAGATCTGATAGATTCAGTGTGGAGGTAGCAAACAAAAACTTGTTTGTGTGCAAGGGCTTCTTCATTGGTCAGAGGAGGATCAAGGGCGTTTCAGTTCAGTGAGATAGGCAACAAAGGGAAGAGGGCGCACTTGCTTGGGCGTGTTTCTTCTTAGAACCATTAGCAAGGCTTGAGAGGAGCTTTCTACTTGTACAGGTTCCATTGTATTTGCTTGCTTTTTGTATCTCATGCTTTAGACATCACTTATATACACTTTTATTCTAAAATGGTTTTCCTCGGAGGGGTTTTAACTTTTATCAAGGGTCATGTTGACCAAAAATACATGTGTTCATTTTTCATGTATGCTTAGTGTTTAAATCAGCAGTAGGAGCTTGTTAAGATCCTAGAGGAGTGCTATGTGTTTTGAGGTTTGCACGTGCTAACACTTGGTTACTAAAACTACTTACAAGGGCACCTTAAAAGAGCATATAACCATCAGTTGAGGGCAGAATTCTTGGCAGAAGTAAACAAACCTGTTTGCTGTCCAAAAACGCAGCAAAGGACAGATTTGCATAACCATACTTAGAGCCCAACAAGAGGTCATAAGACAGGTCTGTTGGGGAGCCCTCATAGTTCCTCAAAAATCTACAAGCCCGAGGTGTGTATAAAGGCGACAACACTGAGGAAAGTGTTCTTCACCACTGTCATCTTGTCTCTAAAGTAGACATTCTTGCCCTTTGGCAAAGACTTCATGAGAATGTCAACAATCTGCTCATCAGTAGATATGTACTCAAGGTGAACTGCTCCTCTCTGAATCCAATGATGGATGAAGTGGTATCTGATCTCTATGTGCTTTGACCTGTCATGAAAGACTGGATTCTCAAAGAGTTTGATACAACTCTGATTATCACATTGAATTACAGTAGGCCTCAACTCATGACCAAATAGACCAACCAATAACTTGCGAAGCCAAATAGCCTCACAATTGGCTTGATTAGCTGCTATATACTTTGCCTCAGCAAAACTCAGTGCCATTGACTTCTGTTTCCAACTGAACCAGGAAACAACTGCCGATCCTAACCCAAAACAACACCCTGAAGTGCTCTTCTTGTCAACTGCACACCCTGCCCAGTATGAGTTTGTATAGGCAATCAACTTGACCCCATCACCTCTGACGTAGTCCAAACCATACTCCATTGACCCTGCTATGTACCTCAAAACATGTTTTGCTCCTATCTAATGCACTCTCCTGGGCTCCACCATATACCGACTGAGAGTGCTCACAACAAAACAAATATCTGGTCTAATGTTGACCAGATACATCAATGAACCAAGCAATTGACAATATCTCGTGGCATCCATCAACTTGGACTCAGAAGCACTAAGCTTCCTCCAGTTGGTGACCATAGGTGTCAACATGGGTCTGCCATCCTCCGTCTAAAATATGCTCAGAATATCCGCTGCATATTTCCCCTGTCCTAGAAAGACATGCCCATCCTCTTGTGAAACCTCCATCCCCAAGAAATAATGCATTAGTCCTATGTCCTTCATCTCAAATTCTGAAGCAAGGCCCCTCTTGCAATCAACTATGAGCTCCTCCCCTCCAGTGATAAACAAATCATCAACATATAGGATAAGAATGATGGTATCCTCTCCACAAACAGTGTAATAGAGTTTCGGATCCGCCTCACTCTTCTCATAGCCCATCTGTAGCAAGTAAGAGTCAATCCTGGAATATCAAGTTCGTGGAGCATGCTTTAGACCATACAATGCCTTTTTCAAGAGGCACACGTGGGACTCTCTCCCAAACACCTCTAACCCCTGTGGCTGCTCAATGTATACCTCCTCCTCTATAAGACCATTCATAAATGTTGTCTTCACATCCATCTGATGGATCTTTCAACCCATCTCTGCTGCAATGGCCATAATACTCCTGATGGAAGTATGTTTCGCAACTGGTGCGAATGTCTCATCATGGTCAATCCCCTCAACCCGAGAGAATCCTCTTGCCACAAATCGAGCCTTGTGTTTCTCAATGTTTCCATCTGCAACATACTTAATCTTGTACAACCATTTGGAAGTCACCACTGACTTCCCCTCTGGTCTAGGCACCACCTCCCACACATCATTCCGCATAATGGAATCATACTCCTCTTGCATGGCATCTCTCCAAACCTGCTGGTTTGCTACTTGCTCAAAAGTAGTGGGATCAGAATCTGTGATGCTAGTCATCATGGCCAAGTAGGAACCAAACCTCTCTGGTGCTCTGCTCTCTCTCATCGACTTCTGGGCTCACCAACATACTCATTGGCTTCCTTCAAGGTCTTGTGAAACCATCTCGGTTTCTTCTTCCTTGAAGTAACCTTCTATGGAGTAGTAACCTCATGCCCCTCAGTTTCATCCATAGATCTCACCATAGATGTCTGAGATCCTGAAGCACGTGCACATGTGGTCTGTGTACGAGACACCTGTGATCCTGTAGCTGTACTGGGTGGACCAATCACCCATGAACTTGGTGTACTAGACACCTCTGGTTGTGTCCCCTGTGATGTATCATCCTGCATCTGTGGGACCTCCTCAACTATGCCTCTCAACTCATAAGATCTTCGGAAGGCTCTATCCTCCTCGAATCTAACATCTCTCCTCACAACAACTCTCCTTAGTGATGGTATGTAGATCCGATAGGCCTTAGAGACCTCACTGTATCCAACTAGGATCCCCTTCTCTGCCGTGAGATCCAACTTTGTTATGTTCTTAGAAGGGACATGAGAGAAAGTTAGACACCCAAATATGCGAAGGTGTCCAACATCTGGCCTCCTTCTAGTGAAGGCCTCCTCAGGAGTCTTGCTCCCCAGAGCTCTATGTGGACTCTTGTTCTACAGATACACTGCAGTATTGCAAGCGTCAAGACATAAGAAAAATGGTAACCTCTAATCATGCAACATAGATCTCGTTGCACCAACGATAGCCCCGTTCTTTCTCTCAGCAACCCCATTTTGTTGGGGGTTGTAAGGAATGATCAACTGTCTCCTAATACCCTCCTGAGTGCAGAAGTCTCTAAACTCCGTGGAGGTATACTCACCCCCACTGTCCGACCTCAAGACCTTGATCTTTCTCCCTATCTGGTTCTCCACAAGAGCCTTAAACTCTTGGAACCTTTTGAAGACCTCACTCTTCGTCTTCAGGAAATAGATCGAGGTCTTCCTAGAGTGATCATCAATGAATGTCACATAGAACTCACATCCACCCAAGGAAACAGATGACACGGGCAGACACACATCAGAGTGTACCAAATAAAGTATCCCAGCTGATCTATTGTCACTGCTAAGAAGGACAATCTTGGTGTACTTCCCAAGAGCACACCCTCTGCAAACCTCCTGATGCTCAGTCCCGAATTGTGGCAATCCTGTCATAATCTCCCTCAACACCCTTAGAGCTCCATGATGCAAGTGAGCCATCCTTCTATGCCAAAGCTCACACAAGTGTCTGCTGTTGCTGCTACTATCCAAAGTGTGTAATGGTTGAAAGATGAGTCTGTATAGTTTCCCATCACGAGTCCCAATCACTCTGGCTAATGTGATACTGGATCCCTTAGGGTGAATGAGGACCTCGCTACCTCAGAAAGACACCTCAAATCCCCTTTCCTGAATGGTGGAAACTGATATCAGGTTCTTCTTCAACCTAGGGACATACAAGACTTCCCTGAACACCATGGGTGGCCTCAACTCCCTCTGAAAGGAAACTGTGCCATGCCCAACCGGTCTGACTATGATGTTACCCCCAAGCACTATCTCCAATTTGATCCTTGACTCTGGAAGAACAGTAAAGTGCTCTCTAACACCAAACATATGACTGGATGCTCCTCTATCTATGTACCATACATTGGATGGTGTCTCAACTGTAAACAGATTGACAAGCAAGCACATCTCCCTCTCAAACTGAGAGACAAACTCATCCTCCTTAGCTGATGTTGCCGTACCACCCTACTTCTTCTTCTTCCTGTTGGGACACTGTCCAACATAGTGCCCCATCTTGTACCTTCCTTCTGCTGTTGCTTGGCCGCACCCTTGGGAACCTTCTTGGTCTTCTTCTTTCCCTTCGCAGAAAGAGCAAGATCCTCACCATCATCCCCACTACGTTGCTGACTAGTAGATCCTGAGCCAATCTTGAGCACCTCCTCTACAATGTCATCCCATAGCCTCTCCCAACTAGGCATATGCTCTTTGGCTACAATGCCTTGTACAAAGCTCTCCCATGGTTTGGAGAAGCCATTTAAGGCTGTCCTCACCAACTCTGATGGATCCACTACCTCCCCCACAATGACCAACTCATAACGAATCTGTGAAAAATTCGTGAGGAATGAGGCGACCGGATTAGTCTTAGTCATTTTAGTGACCCTCAATTTCTCTTGGAGCACCATCTTCCGGTTTTGGTTTGGGCTCTGGTAAAGGATACACAAGGATTGCCACATCTGAAATGCAAAGTCCTTACCAGAAACATGAGGAACAATGTGGTCTTTAACTACATCTAGGATAGTCCTCTTGGCCTTGATGTTTCTCTTCCTAAACTCTGCCAAGAGCACTGCATCTGTAGGAGGGACCACAGGACTCTTCACAATGTCCCATAGCTCACCCTCCTCCAAGATCAAAACTATCCTAGCCTTCTATGGAGACCAATTGCCAGCCCCAGCTAGCCTATCCTCGACCCTCAACCTTCCAACTGACATGGTTACCAACTGATGAAAAATGACCAAAGAATTTCTGCTTTCAAGGTGAGTTAAAAATTCTGTCCACCGTTTGCAAATTAAACCAGCCCTCTTGTGCCCTTAGGCTCTGATACCATGAAGAATTTTGAGGCTCTTTAGAGGCTGCCAACAGAGGTCTGTCTTTGACACTGTTTTGGGACTGTTTGATGGTCACTTACAGGTCTGTTTTAGGACAGACTTAAGACTACCTCCAATGCTGATTTCAAGCTCATTTTAATGCTGCTGTTTTCAAGTTTAGATAACATAGGTTTGCTGTCCATAATTTCTCCTTTAAACATTCATTAAAAACATGAAATACACCTCTTGATCTTTTCCAGTTAAATGCTGATAATAAAATAAGTAAACCATAGATTTTTACCGATTTTTGGTCAACATGACCTTGGAAAAACCCCCGAGGGGAAAACCAGTGAAGATTAAATTTACTATGGAGCTTATAGGAAGAATATTACAGCAATGATTACAACCAACTTATCTCAAGTTAGCTGTCCAATCTTCCTTGAAATTAGTGCCAGCAGTTCCTGAAGTTTGTGCCCTCTGTTGATGTTTTGGTAGCTACAGGAGGTATTAACCTCCACGTGTAACCTTTAACTTAGAATAGAATATTCCGGAAGCAAGTGAACCATTAAACAGAGGTGTGGAAACCCTAGAAGACAAGTCGGCCTAGTAGAATAATAATATTAGATTATTATCTTCCAAAAATACAAGTCGGCTCCACAGAAAAAAAAGATAATCGTAAAATATAATTACTAGAAAGTCAGGTCGGCCCAGCCAGAAAAGTCACTGGACAGATTAATATAAATAGAGGACGTTTTAGCTCATTTGAAGAGCCAGAAAAGTGCGCAATGTAATGTCCTTTTCCAAATAGGAGCTCTAGAGAGGAGGCTTAATGGTCTAAACAACCCCGTTAGACTATAGCCAGGGCCAGAAAGGGGTAAACATGGTTACTAGAGGTCATCCTAGTCAAAGGTGTTATAATTGGAAAGTGACATTGAGCTAAAAGTGGCTGAAAGCGCTTTTAAGCCAACTTGAGCTAAAAATAGAATAGATGAGCTAAAATTAGAAGTCAACAACGAATTAGGGTTTTGGGCAACTATAAGAGAAGGTACAACAACCTAATTCATCATTATGCAGATTTTGACTTGTCATTGAGGAGAAAGGCGCATCTTAGGAGAGGTAGCTCAGTGGATTCCAGGAGGAATACACCAGTGGATGATTTCGGTGTTGAGAGACACACCCTAGTCACTGGGGAGATCACACAGGTCTTCCATCAGTCTTCAACAACAGTTCTATAGGGTTCAGCAGCAAGGGCACACTTGTTCAGGGAGAGGGCGCAACTTCTGAGGAGGTTTAGTGGATCGACTTGTTCCATTCAGCGAGAGTTCAAAGATTCCCCTTTGACCCATTTGAGAGGCAGGCCATACACATCTTTTGCTTGGTTTCTCGTCAGATTCCGATGGGGGAATCATCGAGAACGCATTTTCTGGACATTGGGAGTGCAACACTTGAGGAGGACACATTCGGGGTTCCCCAACGATCATCAGATCAGATCCAGGGAAACCCTTCCTACCCATTTCACAGTAGGCTAGGGCGATCAGTTTGAGACACATCTCATCTAATTCCGACATTGGAATCACTAGGGTGCAATTTTCTAGTAGTAAAGGGGTGCATTCCCCTAGGGGGATCCATTTGGGTCCAGACACACCAGCAGAGGGGCCGATCAGTCACCAGGACTGAGAGGGACAACATGGCGCATTGTTTGGGACAGTTTCCAGACCGATCCGAGAGATATAGCCACCAGGGCAAACTTTCCGGACTTGTAGCAGTTACCACGTGAGCTGCCATAGCTTGCCGATCATCCATTGATTCCGCAGCGTCATCTATCATCGGGTATTATCATTTTAGTTTGCTTATTGTATTCCGGTTAAGATCCATTTTGTCATCAATCTAGTCGAGTGATTTATTTTATTGTCAGCCGCATTCGGCATTGTACTCCAGAGATATCGTAATATACGATTTATAGTCTTTTGTCTCATTTACCATCTGTATACTAAATATATATGCTGTAAACAATTAATCATACTCACACATTAGCAGAGTTTCCCAGACTAGCCAAGTTGCAGCTGCAAGGAGGAATAAGGGCGGTTGCAGCTGGAAGGAGGAATAAGGGCATATGGTCTTCTCTTGGGTCTTGGTCTCTCTCTAGAGCTATCTTTGTGATTCTATTGGTGACTCTTGGTGATTCTCTTGGTGGTTCTTGGTGAAACTCTTGGTGATATTCTTGGTGATATTCTTACTAAGTATGGCGCAAGTCTAGAGAGTAGTGCAGCTGCAGCTGCTGTAGTTGTGTATGGTACTTGTTCCATGGAGACTCTCTCTCTTGTGCACTACCCTTGGAGAAGGAGCGCTCTACTTGTCCCAAGTTTTTGTTGCAGTTAGCAGATAGGGTTTATCTATTAGTTTTGGAGTAGGCTTGCTGGAATTATTCTAAGTAAAGGTTAGGATGCTCGGGGGTGGCCTTGTGCCTTAGCAGATAGGGTTTATCTATTAGTTTTGGAGTAGGCTTGCTGGAATTATTCTAAGTAAAGGTTAGGATGCTCGGGGGTGGCCTTGTGCCTATGGTTGGGTGACAATGATATGACAATATCTATGGTTAAACGAGCATACCAAAATTTCAACATGGTATCAAAGCTGGTTTCCTTCGTAACAGTCTTACCGCTGGAAGGAAGATCCTCATTTTCCCCCATTATCAAGCTTGTTGCGCACTTACTAAACCCACTAAGGTCACCTAAGCGGGGCACATCTCTTCCTTGGATCAGATCTGCAAATTTTTGAAGTTGAGAAATTAGGGTTTCCTCATAAAACTCTAGGTTTGCAATGCCAGTCGCAGCACCAGTTGCACTGCCAACACCGGTTGTAGTACCAGTTGCAGTGAAAGTTTCTTTGAAGTTTTGGGACTAATCTTTGGCGCATGTCCAACTACCTTTAGATCACAAGTTGGAGCACCTTTGAAGTTTTAAGGTTCATCATTGCCTGCCGCCGCTGCAGGATGTGGCCACTGCCGGATGGTGCCACTGCTTGCCGATGCTGCCGAAGGTATGTACTCATATATATTTAAACTGTATCACTATTTTGAGTGTGATTACAGGAGAAGGGATCTCTTACAATCGTAGATCCAGAGGGATCTCAGATCCAACAAATTCAGAGGAACAACACACTCCAAGTTTTGATTGTTTTCATATGCCTCTAGCTGTTATGGCATTATGAACATCTAGGTTGCATTTTTTTTTATCTATTGAAGTTATGATTATCGTACTAATCTCTAGTCAAAGTTGAAGTTAGAAACTATCTTTAGTCAAATTATTAGATTGATTAAGGTTGAGATTTTAGAGTTTATTTGCATTATATTCTCTAACCCAGATTTCTGTCAAGAAAGTATATTGTCTTAAGTACATGGGACAGGTTGAAGAGAATACTTGTCATCTTGAGTGAAGGAGACTCAAAAGAAAATCAAGAACACTCGTTTTTGAAGATAAGACTCCAGGTTCTAGGTTTGATAAATTAAATTAACAAGTTTCCAATTTGTACATATCAAGTTTGAAAATTGCTACATTGCTAGTTGTGACTGTTGCCGCCTTATACACACCTGAGAGACGTGGAAGAAATCTTCAATCCACTCGGTGTGTCCTTGGGGGCAAGTGAGAGTTAAGGTGCTATCACCTAATCCTCAACTCCGCCCTCTAGGCCAACTCCTAGCGAAGCCAAGGGGGGGGTAGTCCCTAACAAAAATACTAAGGCTTGATCTAAGCTAAGTACAAAATATAAATCGAGGAGTTTATTACTTTTCAACAATCAATCATAAATTGAAATACACATAAACCAATTATTTATCCACGACATAACATCAAGCATATACTTTCATAAAAGGATACTGAGATACAATTGTTAGATGCAAGTAATATTAAAATAACTTCAAATAGATAACCAATAATGTAAAGTGAAGCCTGTGGTTTTGCTGAGTGTAAACAATGAGACCAATGCCTTAAAGGGAATCGTGGGCAATGTAGTTCGTGTGTTTTATTAGGATAAATTGATGTTGAGTTAATGAAATGGTTTGGGCCTCCTTGGAGGTTAGCTCTTTGTTTGGAAACTTGCGGAGAGTTTACCGAAACCCAATGGTCTCACCAGTAAACTCACTCAAAGTGATGGATGTCCAAAACGGGTGGGAAGCTAGGTCTCGAGAGGGTTCGCCTTACTTCGCAGGTCACTTTAAGGTGTTTTCCCGCGCATTAAGCTAACTACTTTAGAGATTGTCCTAATTAATCTATCAACCACTGACTAGCACAACGTGTATAAAACTTACTTCCAACAGATTGAGACTAGCTCGCAACTGGAAGGGTTAGGAACCGCACTGAGAGCTGAGGGGAATTTGTTTATTTTAAACAAGGAAATAAATAACTGAAATTGAAATGTGAGACTAATTACTAATCCACACTGACCAGGCCTTTTTCAAGGAGTTGAGGGGATGGTTTATTTGCCAACTTGAAATTGCAAGAAATAAAACTAACTAGCAATTAATGACTTTACTTTCCAAAATGAAATGTAATTTATGTGAAGATTGCAGTGCTTTGTGAGATTATAGTGCTTTGTGATGAGTTGAGAGATTACTTTAGCTTATCTTTAGTTATGAAAGTTGAATCTAAGCTAAAATTGCAAAATTGAGACAAACACCAAAAACATCGTTCCCCTAGGGGGGATGAAGAGTGAGAGCTTGTAGCCCCACTGATTTTATTAAAAAACTTGCAAAAATCTTTATTGGAGTGACTTGTGACCATTCATTAGCGGGGTCACAAGTCTTTACAATGTTTTACAAATGCTTACTATAGAAAAGGGGTGCCCCCGGGGGTCCCGGATGCTCCAAATCCGCCCAAAATGGACAGAACTTCCTCTTTTCTGTTCACAAACCTGCACAAAAAAACAAGCAAACAAAGACAAAAGATGCCCAAAAACACTTTGGAAGTGTCTTTGGTTATTAGTAGGAAAGCCTCAAATTTGACTAAGTAAACTAGCATAAAATGAGCAAAAATGAACTAAGAAGAGCAAGCTAAAGAGCTTGTCTCCTGAGGGTCTTTTTCTGCTGTTTTAAAACAACAATATAAAGACACTCTAATTGCTAAATATGGAATTAAAAGCTTTAGGAAAAGAATTATCCTTTAACTTCTAAAGGAGACTTTTCTTATGCTAGATCTAAGTAATTAGATGCAATTTGAAAGTACAAACTTGGATCTAGTTTATCTTATGCATGTACACTTAGATATTCAGAATTTGAAATAAAGATAGATCTAAACTACTTGCATTTCCAACAAAGTAACCAAAAATTTAGATTTTCTTTGAGCAAGAGTGAAGGGAGAAAATTGTAGCCTTGGAACCCTTGGGCAATGGAGTCTTTAGATGAGCTAAGGAGGGACTGGGTCTTTAGATTGTTGAAGTTGTGAAGAGACAAACAAGTTTTATCACCACTCCAAGCTATGAGAACTTGTAAGCTTTAAAATCTTGCAAATAAATTTGTTAACAAAAATGGTGTCACCTACACAAGAAACTTGAAGAGTATGTTAGTTAACCAAAACATGCATACACATCAAAATCTCTAAATATATATGAACAATAGGATTAACAGCAAGCTAGATAAATCCTATCCTACAAGATGATAGCATCCTTTCAAAGGCCAAGATAACAAATCCAAAGAAGAAATTAGGCAAATATTACCTCATAGATTAAGCACAAATTGACATCAAGTATCCACACACATGCATAACACACCTTCTTGACCTCGAAAGTCTCTTTATTCCAAATGAAAAGTATTACATTAGTACAACTACACGCAGCAATCCCTAAACTCCAACTAGATTGCAATGGGTGAATGCTTGTATAAATAACAGAAGGTAACAATCCCCAAGAGAGGAGGGCGCACCAAGTGTACATGAGAGGGCAGCCAAGTGTAAGAGGTGACAGCCAAGTGTTGGGGAAATAACATCCAAGTGTCGCCATAACTCCTTGTGTGACAAGTGTGGGATTTTGGAAGAGGAGGAGGGCACCACCTCTCAAGAGGTTGGCTGCTCCCTTTGGGAATGCGCCAGCTCTCAAGAGGGGCACACCTCCTTTAGGAGCACATGCTAACACATCATACCACTTGTCCCACTTTCAACCTTTGACCAATAGGAGTTCTTCTTTAGTTGCCACCTTGCCTTTTGGAGCTCTAAATCATCTCAAACATGTCCTCACATATTTCCCCAAAATTAGCTCTTGCTGATTTTATTTGACTTTTTTGGGTTTTCTTTGAGCAAATTTGATTTTTAAGCGATTAAAATCACTAATTTTTCTCAACCAAGTGGGTACCTAGGTAATATGGGTGCTCTAGGTCCAAAAATGAGCACCCCCAAGGCATATGAAGTCCCCTAGTACCATTTTTTTAATACATTTTTATTTTTTTATTAAAAATTGCCGAATTCTGGCAAATTTTTAATTAACTGAAAAAATTTAAAAAAAACCTAAGGGGGACTTAGTACATTTCCATAAGACTCTAGGAGTATGTTTAACATGGTAATATACATTAGACACTAGGCTTAGATCCATGCTCAAGCCTAACCATGGGCATATACTCCAACTTTGGAGGAATTGAGTGAAAAAACTCATAAATTATAAATTGCCTGAAAATGGAAAAATATAATTAATAAGTAAAAAAAACACTCCAGAGTATA
Organism: Picea mariana; assembly: GCA_032191745.1. Classification (NCBI taxonomy): domain Eukaryota; kingdom Viridiplantae; phylum Streptophyta; class Pinopsida; order Pinales; family Pinaceae; genus Picea; species Picea mariana. The sequence continues at coordinate 34,364 of JASDQU010195544.1, read as the reverse complement.
ACTCATGCTTAGGACTTAAGGTGGCTAAGACCTTTTACAAGTTCATCATGCAACATCTCTTATTACAATTGTTTTATGGAAATGTAAAACAAAAAAAGAAAAAGGCTGGTCTTTACGACCTGTTGAACTTTTGAACTCTGAATTTTGAACATGAAAATGTTCAATCTTTGGTGGCTCGCTGGAAATCCATCCTAGTTCAACTTGTTGGATAACATTGACAACAGTCCTTGAAAGGTTCTATTACTGCTAGATACAATGAATACTTGGCAGCATGTAAGTACTATTGATATAAATGCTTATTGTTTGCAAGATGAACTAACATCTCATCTAGGAGATGTTGAGATTTGGATACCTTGGAAAGTGGTCCCCATGTGCTTATGAGTCTCTAAGCACAAAGGGGGAAGACTTTTACCCTCATACTTTACTTTATGATTCTAATTTCACTTTGACTTAGGAGCTTTAAGTCAAAAGTGAAATATGTCACTTAAGTCATAAAGTGACAATTAATTC
>JASDQU010195544.1:0-12402 GCA_032191745.1 Picea mariana | reverse complement strand
CTCCACTCCTTGACCATTTGACCTTGTAAAATGTGCCCCACGATTTTGTAGAAGTGGGATGATTTTCTTTTGGGAGGTAATATCTCTCTCAATATTCCGTCAATGAAAATTCTGCAATATGTGTTTTTCTCATGATTTTTTCCTGGTCATTTTGAACCCATGTTGTATTTTTCCCTTGGCAGTGCTCAAAAGACGTGCACTGCATGAAAAAATGTGCAATGATGAAAACTCCCTTAATATTTCATCAATCACGATTTTGCAATACGGGTTTTGCTTGTGAATTGTTTTTGCTCATTTTGAACCCATGTTGTATTTTTTCCTCGGGGACCACTGCATGGAAAGATGTGCATTGCATGATAAGATGTGCAATGATGAAAACTTTGTGATATTTTCATGTTGAGAACAAAAAAGATAGTGCACCATGGCTAAGGTATGCCTATAGACTCAATATAAGATAACCATGTGGGAAGACATAGGTGTGCATGACATGGACCATACTAGGCCTTCTAAACTGCAACCACCCCTACATAAGACATGTGGCTTCACACAGTCATGTGTCTCAATAGATCTGTGCCACAACCTCCAATCCTATCCAGGACGAGAGACGGTGAGACAGGGACATAAGGGGACTGATCATGATCGGACTAAGTCTAGAAGTCCACTACAAAAGTCATCCACTACGGTTTACATGGCTTTAACTTGCATCCTTGGGCTTACAATGGTGTAGCCAAAATGAAGACTCTAGGGTACCTCCGGGAGAGATAACATGACCTTTAGACTAGGTCTCCCACCTGAAATAACAGGTATATCTCCTTGTAGTACGTGTTATCATCCCAACAATCTTCCTCCAATAATGGATCTGAATGTGGACATAGCATAGCATAGGATGGAACTTGAACAAACCATCACAAACTCTTTGAACAATGGTCATGTTCGGTGATCTGCAAGGATGGGCTCACTCTCCAATAAGTGAAGCTGTCACAACTAGTCCCAAACATGATGGAACACTCTCCAAACGTAGTAAGAAACTTCAAAATAAGCTAGGTGAGACTACTAGATGATATGCTGGCTACTGAGGTCAGTGTCAAATGCTGCTCCTACAAAACAATAGAACAAACATTGATGCTACAGGTTTACGTATGACCACAAATGCTTGGGTGCCCATGTTAGCAATGATATACTCCAATCACATTAAATCATGGTTAGCTAACCTTTATCAACATGTGTGCATTGAATAATTAATCATAAAAACCTTAGTAGAACATGACCATTATTCCCAACAAATACAAGTGCATGCCACATCCACTAGAAAACTCACACATGAACCCAACATGTCTCTGTCACCAAGGAAATATATCATATAGTTGTGGGAGTATAAAAAGGTGGTTATGCTATCCAAATAAAACAAAGGGGGTGATGTGACACGCACCCTCCTAACCAAAATACCACCGTGGAGTTATCCACATACTGAAAAGGCTGAAGTATACCATCACAACTATTGACAGGAGATGAACTGATCACTTTGCATTGAATGCCTTTCTCAAAAGTAACACAACACCTGTCGTTGATCAACAGTTAGTTATTAGGAAATCATAATATCTCTCAGTCAACCAGGGGATGATGCCTGGAAAGGTACATGCTTCCATACTATGCCTCTGGGATAATGCCAATAATATTCCTGATGGCTGCAAATGTATGTTCATTGATAAAAATGATCTGAATAGGCTCATATATCATCCCACTGAAACTGCAATATGACCCTAGAATCATGCTCTCTAATCCCCATGCAATATGATAGGCGACCACTAGCTCCAACATGGGGACATGCACTCTGGAAGAGTACATGAGACTCTAGAATCTCTGGTAACACTTGAGGCAATCTCAACATGAAGATGATTAGATACACAATGATGGGGTGAGACTCTCACACCAAAAATCATATGACAAAACTATCAATAATAAAGTGCAACTACATAATAAAGTGCATGACATAAAAAATGGCTCTAGAATATGCAGTGAGCCAAATGTTGACAAATGTATGAAATAAAGCAACTACTCTAATCTACTGCTCATAAGAGCTTATTCATTTATGTTAATTCTATTTTATGGCACTAATTGCCATCAGAATAGTACAACTTTAGAATTTTCCCATGTTACCTCCTTGGTTCTCACTAGGTGCAAAAGTCCCTAAGCACATGTTGTGAAACCCCAAGGGCAACTTAGGCAAGCTACCCACTGTCACCTCAGTAGCCTTGTGTTTATCACTTTAGACTAGGTGAATTCTAGCCTAGGGGGGCTTCCCTATGGTTACTAAGCTCAATGTGTGTAGTATAGAATGGGAGCAAGAGAGAGCTTAGAAAATAGAAATGATTTTTGGAGGATTTTTATAAATTTGGGTGGTGGATGAAAGGGAAGATCGGTGCCTTCTTCTGTTTGAGCTGTGGGGTCATGCATGCAATTTCAAAGGGATGTTCTTATGAATAGTAGGGGGCAGGAGGCAACCAAAGTGACATGCACAACAACAGCCCCAATTTAGTCACTAATATCACAAGTTTGATGGGGGAGAGGGTCTATGTAAGATCCACTTCTAAAGGAAAAACTAAGGGAGCCCCCTACGTAAAGAATGTTTACAGATGCAATGATTTAATGAGATCGAATGCATAATATTGTCCTCTTTAAAGTAAGCGACACAAGAAGGATTAAAGAGTACTAACCTTCTCCAATGTAGCAACCTTGCTCCTCTATGGTCCTTGTGTTGAGTCTAGCATCCACAAACATGCAAACAAAGATGCTAATGGTGTGCCTAGAACAATATGCCATGTGTAAACAAAGTTGTACATACATTTCACAATGTCTTAGACAAATACAAAACACCTTTATTCCAAAGCTTGGGAGCTCTTTCACTCACACTTTACAAATGGAGAGAGCAAACAAAAGCTTGGGAGCTCTTTCACTCACACTTTACAAATGGAGAGAGCAAACCCTTATATAGGTTTTAGTTCAACTGCTTTCTATAATAAAATAATACTTTCCTTATTTGTTCTCCAAGGAAAATATTATAAAATACTAAAATTATTTACAATAATAGTCTAAGTGGGTGAATTAGGAGAAAAAAAAGCCTATAGAAAATACTAAATACAAGCTTCTAGATGAATGTGATGCCACATGCCATCTTCCTCATTCTTTTAACTCATTCAAGGTGAAATCCAAGTGCCATTTGACCTCATGTGCAAGGGAACTCTTCAAGAAATAACCAACTCAATATAATAATAAAAATGCCGAGTCAAACAACTAGGGCACATCTCCAATATAGATGAGTAATTGCCAAGTTTACAATTCCTCATGAGGGTGCTCTCCTAGATATGCATGCAAATGCCAAGTGTGATGGTTAGAATGCTTCTTATGGAGTCCTTTTGACCAATAAACAATATAAAACATCTCTTTGAACAAGTGCGCCCTTGGTATTTGAGCTTTGTGGACCTTTTTGACTAGATAACAAAAATAAAATATTCCTTTAACAAGTGCACCCTAGGAAAGAGTGCCTTGTGTCCACATAACAACCACCATCATAATAAAATGTTCTATGCATTAACTTTCCTTTGAAGAGAGAAATTAGTGCGCCCTTGATATTTGTGCCCTTTGACCAAGTCAACCATGAAGCAACCATCATAGGAAGTGCACCCTAGGTATTTGTGGAAATGGCCAGATTTTCCTGTGCAACTGGAGGGTTAAGATCCAACTTGCTTTCATTAGGATGGTATTCAGTGATATATGCAACTTGTTTCACAGGGATCAAATTCCATTTCAGAGGCATATTCACCAGTTTTGGGGAAAATTGTCACTTTTAGCAATTTTCCTATTTTCTAGGAGCCAAAGTTCTAAGGTCTGCTGGTTAGAGGTGATCACATATTTTTGGTCCTTGCAAGCTCACGATGTCAATGATATTTTTCTGGGTGACATTCAAAATAATGATATTTTTAGAAGTTAGGGTTTTAGGGCTCGTATGTCGATTCTGCACATATATTTGGGGTTCCTTGCAAAAAATAGAGTCTGATGAGATTGATTTCATTGACATGCGAAATATTGCTATTTTTAGCAATGCCTATTTTAGGTGTGCTATAGTTGGCAACATGCTCATAACAGTGCCCTTCATTTTTTCATCTTTCCTATTTTTTAGGAGTTGGACACCTACTTTTGGCATCGCTATATTTAGTAGTACTATTTTTGGCAGGTGTGGATTTTATATTCTTGGTTCCAGTGAGCAACCATGAATGGGTTTGAATTGAGCAAGTGGAAGTATTTCAGTGTGACATGTGGCAACCATTAGGAGGGTTCTCTCATGAGGCAAATCCCTAGGTCAAATCGATATTGAGCTTATCCATGTTGTTGATTGCAACTTCATGAGACATCCTCCAGATCGTTCTCCTCTTGACTGAGTTGAGACATCTGTGAGAGAGATCCCAAGTGTTGGGTGTGCCCATGTGATGGGTGTGCATCAAACTCTGGACTGAGTTGTGATGACGTGTGGTCTCTTGTCTATTCCTCTGGACCGAGTTGAGATGACTTGAGATGGTCTCCTGCCTTGTACTCCTCTGGACTGAGTTGAGTCGGCTTGAGATGGTCTCTTGCCTTGTACTCCTATGGACTTAGTTGAGTCGGCTTGAGATGGTACTCCTGTGGATTCAATTGAGTTAATCTGTTGAGTGTGACGTCCATGTGGTTGAGCACATGTGGACATGGCCCTAGTGGCTGAGCACTAGAGGATGAGAGAGATCTTTGCTATATTGTTCGAGAGTAAGATTTGTTGTAACCCTAGTTTATGTTGTAAAGGGTACAAGTCGGCCCCACCATGTGAAAGATAATTAATATTGTGTAAAGATTAATTATATTTTTGAGTTATAGAAGTCGGCTCTATTGTGCCAATAGACACACCTTTTGCTGTGTCAAGTCTTGTATAAATAAGAGTGGATCCCCATTGTGGATCACACTCACTCACTTGTCATCTCATAATTTCAGCAAGCATTTGTACAACTGAAATGCACATCTTTCTAGGGAGCAAATTTCTAGGTTTTGTAAGCACCCTCTTGTGTGCTAAGGTCTATGGTGTGGGGGATCTTCTCTTGAGAATATATCAAAGGATTGCTGGGTTTTTCCCTTTATTGAGAAGGGTTTTCCCAGGATACTTCTTGTGTTGTGCATGGTTATTCTTCTTGTGATCTTGGTTATTGCAGCACTTGTGTATGGTATTGCTGCATTGTTTATGGTTCAAGTACATGCTAAATGAAATAAATTACATGTGCATGAGCTAAGCATTAAAATTCAACATGGTATTAGAGCAGAGTTCCTGAAGAGACCATTGCACAAGCCATTGAGGAAGCCAACCGTCACCTCCTTGCTGTAACTGCAAAAACAACTCCCCTTCTTTTGCTAGTTTTTTCACTTTACACTGGAACGTTGAGGGCAATTTTTGTATAGGAGTGTACGACCTCCTTCAATGCACCTCCAGAGATTCTCAGATTGCAAATCATAGAACTTTTGATTTTTGGCCCTAGGGTTTCCGCAAATTTTTGCAGAATTTTGTTTTTAGGGTTTCTGCAACTCATTAAAGGATTTTTGCAGCTCACCAGTGTTCTTCTGACTTTCCAAGGCTTATTGTTGGCAGTCATAATTCCAACGAACCCTAAGGTTGCTAGCCTAGCCTAGCCGTTAGGGTTTGTGGAAGAATCTGCAAACCATGAGGAATAGAACTTTGGTTGAAGATAGGCTTGATGGATCAAGCAACTTCAGTTCCTGGAAATCAAGACTATAGCTTATTCTAGAAGAGGATGACTTATTGAGTTTTATAGAAAAGACTCTACCAGAAACAACTACCGATGAAGAGAAAGATGATTGGAAGGAAGATGACGTCAAGGCAAGGAAGATAATCATCAATTCAGTAAGAGATCATCTACTACCTCGTATTTCTACCTTAAAGACAACTTATGAGATGTATGATGCATTGAAAAATATGTTTGAGAGTAGCAACACCCTCAGAGCCCTTACATTGAAGAATCAACTTGAACATATCAAGATGACAAAAGATGACACCGTTGCTACCTTCTTCATGAATATTTCAGAGATCAAAGATCAACTGGGTGCCATTGGAGAAACCATATTAGACAAAGAACTTGTCTTGACTACTGTCAATGCTCTTCCAATACATTGGGAACCATTTCTTCAAAGTATCAGTGGTAGAGCAGATCTACCTGGATTTGATTGTCTATGGACAGACTGCACCCAGGAGGAAACCGGACTCATAGCTAGAGAGGTGCAAGACTCCCATCATGATGACAATCATGCTCTTGCTTCTCATACAAAGAAAGGAAGAAGAAATAGAAGAAGTTTTAACAAAGCATTCAAAGCCAAGAAAACTTCATCAACTTCAGGTCATGAACACAGGAAAGACAATTCAAAGATTCAATGTTTTAGATGTAACAAGTATGGACACATTGCGAGAAATTGTACTACTAGGAAGAAAGGAAGACAACTTTTCAGAGAGATGAAGACATAAAAGATGAAGCATTCTTCTTCCTATCAACACTCTCAGGTATGGTTCCTACTGATAGTGATATTTGGTTAATTGACAGTGGTGCTTGTTATCCCCTAGCCTAGGGATAACTAAGGAGATTATGTCTCGAGGCCCACAGGTCCTAGACATGGAGTACCGAGAGCTAGATCCACTTGAGCATGGCCCCTGAGGGGCCATCCTTTCATTTTTCAACGCCTCCACTTTGTCAGCAACAACAACATCCATCACATCGACCTGGTCTTGCAGCAGAAATGGGTCTTGCTCCTTGAGGTAATGAGTACGGGTATCATGGTATGTGTCACTCTGATCCTCAAAACTCTTGAATATGTGCATTTAATTCTTTTTGCTTCTGACGTGTGCTTGGACCCTTATGCTTTTTCACTTGACCATACTTGGGGGGAATGATAGGATGCACTAGTAAGCTAGTTCCCATAGGGTTTGAGTTGCCACTAGGGGGTTCTTGAAAGGCCATCGTCCACTCCCACCATACTTACCACTTTTCATCTTTCTCCCGCTCATCCATCCCATTACACTGGTCTGGGCATTGGGTTGGCCAAATATCTAAGGGTTGTACCTTACCTTGTGGGAAGAAGGGGCTAAAGGCCCAGAGGGTAAAAGTAGTTGGTAAAAGATAAAATCCAAAAGAATGAAACCTTGAGATGCTTCGCCCAGGGATCCCCGAGAAAGCAATAAAAAGCTTCTCAGCAAGAAACAGAGGGACCCATAAAAAATGATAAATCAAGACCTAGTTAGAGGATAGGGGGTCTCATCACGAGCCAGCCTATTAGGTCCATGGGAATGTAGCGGTATGACACTACCAACAACTAGTCACCACGTTAGGGTAGTGGCTCTTTGTGGCATAGCCAAGAGAAAGGGGGTCTCATCACGATCCAACCTTTTCATTTCCGTGAAATGCTTGTGGGTAACATTGCCACCACTGGTCACCACGCCAGGGCAGTGTCCCCTAACTAGCCTCTTGAAAGAAAAATCAATAAGAATAAAAGATAAAAGGCATGAATGGGCTTGGAAACATTTGCATCCATGACAAGGTGCAACTCACCATCTTCAGAGGCACCCACAGGTAAGCTATACATTTCCCTGCTATCACTGCACCCATTGCCCAGACATCCCTTACCACCTCATCCACTCACATGGCCTGGATTTGACTTCTCCCGGGAACTTCCCACATCCAATGAGCATTAGCCCAATAGGACATCCTAGCGTCCCCTCCAAACTTGGCTTGCAGATTAGCATAATGTCTTTGAGCACTTGTCCGAGTAAAAGGGGTTTTATGCGCATGTTTAATAACTTGATGATTAGATGTGATTGACATTGCTATGATCCCTGTGACTTATGAGCCCATGGAGGGCGTATTTGTTGATGTTGCGGGGCCACACCCAATGGACAGGTACCTCGATGGACAAGTACACATGGGGAGATGATTAGTTCGGACCTCCATGGGGCTAAAATCCCACCAGATGGATGTTGAGACCCCAGCAGGGGGCAGAGACAGATCAAAGGATTGCATCAGAGAGAGAGGAGGACGTTTCACCAGGGGTAGCCTGGCAGGCCTAGACCCAAGGGGGTTGTGCCTTTTCCACCATGATGTAGGCCTTGGAAGGCCCATGACGTCACCTAGGTCACCCATAACGTCATCCAACGTTTTGGGATGTTTTGGAGGCGGTTGTGTGCTAAGTGGCATGTGTGGCGGGTTCTTGAGGCCCAAGAAGGCCTAACGTTTTGCTCCAAGAGTCCAACGTTGCCCAAAAAGGGCCTAACGTCACCCTAAAAGAGCATGACGTCACCTTAGCAACTTGTTTTAGGGTTTTATTATGACATTTAATGTAAAAATTGGATATTGTTTGTAACTGGCCATGTCGGCCTTTTTTGACCCAGTTTTGGTCATTAGTATTGTATAAATAAAGGGAAATTACCTTTGTTACAAAAATCGGCAAAAAATCGCCAAAATCGCGATTTTTTCATCAAAACGATTTTTTCCCAAAAAATCGTTGAAAAAATTGGGAAAGAATCGGGAAAAAATCGGAAAAAATCGGGAAAAAATCGTGGGTCAATGGAAAAAATCGCCTGTGTAAAAAAGTCTGCGCATTTAAGGGTCCGTGAGGGTTTTTTTTGGTTTTTTTGTGCATTTAAGTTTGCCGATATATTGCTGATGTTTTGCCGATTTTTACGAAACGATGTTTTTTGGACACCGACAATTTTTTCGCCGAAACGATTTTTGTAACACTGGAAATTACCTCTTATTTTTCATGATCTTTCACTCACAGTTGTGAGGTCTGAAATTTGTGGCCTACATAGGGTTTTATGACTGATATTTAGTGCGCACTTGTTGAAGCAAGGATAATCTTGGTGTTTTTGGGCATTTTGTTGGTGGACAGTCTTCAACTAGGTGATATGCTAGATTATTGTTGGTGAATGTAAGTAAAATTCTGCAAGTCTTCTTTCTTTTGAATGGTTATAGTATCTTTACTTTGCATTTTCTTAAGATTATGAAATTGCTAGCTTAAAACCCTAGGAGATTAAGCACATGTTATTGTCCTTATCTCAATAGCTATTCACGTACTAGATTGTGCCAAGGTTCCGTTTTTCTTGAAGCCATTGCTAAGGGCTTTGCCATTGCAACACCCTATCACTTGTTGCTTCATCTTAGCCGTCATTTGCTTCATCTTTGAGTTAAAGAGGGAGGAAAATCTACTAAGGCCTAGGGTTACCTACACCCTAGTAATCATTTTCCCCTAGGGTTTGGTAGTTGAAGCCTTGGCTTACCGACACTTCATTCATCAACCCCTCATGTCTTTGACTCTCCGATTTTCATCCTTTTCCTTCAACATTTGCTGCCACTTTATTGACTCCATTTGCCCTAAGAAAGCATTAGTCTAAGTCCTCCATTGAGTAATTGGTCAACACAACCTTCAAAACCTACTCTTTGAACAACCTACTAACACTTTCTAACCCTAGAATAGATTGACTTACTAACAACACTGCTACTGTTACTAAAGTAAGCTACAACCATTAGATGCAGCATTGAAAGCTCATAAAAGCAATTGTAAAGGCTGAATTATACTTTGTCTTATGTGCTTTTGCCAAATGCTAATGTTACGACTTCAATGGTTAATGGTTTTTAGTCATTTTGAAGCTAGTTTCAAGACATTTTATGTGAAGTATTGCTCTATAAATATTGTTGTTATAAGATTTCTGTTTACTTCACCATATTCAACAGATTGCTTTGTTTAAGAAAGTCAATGGTTTTATGAAGTGTTAACCAGCAAGTGCTTTTGCAAATATATAGTTTTCCTGTTGCTTTGTTCCGGGCAGGTACACTTCTGGCATATTATCTCTTCATTGGTTATTTAAACCGAACTTTCTGATCGGTGGTGACTTGTGAGAAGGGACCTTTACCTAGCTACTTTCACTTTGCCTTCTCAAAACCCCAAGTCACCGGGGACGTCTCCTCTTGGCCTACCACCCTAAATAGAAAGAGACATCCTATTGAGGTGACGGTGATAGGATAGTCTCCACACCAATTTTCTTTCCTTTTAATAACAATGCTTCTAGAAACATGACTGGATATAGAGATCATCTGACAGACCTTGTTGAGAAAGAGTCTAGTCTACATGCTGTACTTGGAGACAATGCCAGATATATAGTTAAAGGAGTTAGAACTTCAACATTCCAACTAGATTTTGACATACCACTTCAGCTGAGTGAGGTACTGTATGTACCTGGGATGAAACGGAACCTTGTCAATGCCTTAGATGATAAAGGCTACAAGGTGACCTTCTCTGAAGGAAAGGTTCTTGCATGGCACAAGAACTCACATATGAATTCTGCACGAGTGATTGGTGTTCGAGAAAACAACTTGTGCAGATTGACTGTTTGACCAGTCCAGGCCCTGTTACATGATACTATCAACTTGAGCGAGCTATGGCATAGGAGACTTGCTCATATACATTATAGAGCCCTTCCCGCTCTGGGGAAGATGGTAACATGCCTTCCAGAGATACATGTTCAGCATGATGGCGTTTGCAGAGGTTGTGCTCTTGGCAAGAATCTCAAGGGGTCCTTCTTGAGTAGTGACAACAGATCCAAGGGGATCTTAGATTTGATACATTTAGATGTGTGTGGACCCATCACTCTTGCTTCCTTGTATGGATATTTGTACTATGTGCTCTTCATCGATGATCACTCTCAGAAGACGTGGATTTATTTCTTAAAGACCAAGGATGGAGTCCTTGCGAGATTTCAAGAGTTTAAAGCTCAGGTTGAGAACCTGATCGGTAGGAGGATCAAGGTGCTGAGATCAGATAATGGAGGAGAGTACTCCTCGAGGGATTTAAGTGATTTTTGTATTAAGGCAGAGATCAAGAGGGAGTACACCATTCCTTATAACCCTCAACAAAATGGTGTTGCAGAGAGGAAGAACAAAACCATTATTGAGGCAACCAAAGCGATGATACAGGATCAAAATCTACCTATGATTTTGTGGGCAGAAGCATCCATGACAACTGTGTATGTTCAAAACAAGATTTTTCATCAGATTTTGAAAGACATGACTCTCGAAGACGCCTTCACCGGAGTGAAGCCTGAGGTGTCCAGTATACATTCATGTACCCAAGGAGAAGATGACCAAGCTAGACCCTTCAGGCAAAAAGGGTACATTTGTGGGGTACAGTGAATCTTCAAAGGCATATTGGATCTACATCCTTGGTCAAAGAGAGATTAAGGCGAGCAAATATGTCACCTTTGAGGAAGAGATAGCCTTTCGAAGATCCAGAGAATCTCAGATGGAGATTGACAGTGAGATAGTACCTTGTCCCCCTTAAACAGTTCAGAGGGAGACAGTCATTGATCCAGATGATCCCGTAGCTCCAGTTGATGTTCCTAGAGACATTGCAGTAGGCCATAAAAGGCCTGCTTGGGCTCGATAGACTCTGCAGGAGGCAGAGGGACATGCAACTCCTCGAGGTACATTCCGAGAGAGCAAGAGACCACAAAGATTTTCAAGCTATGTTTCAGCTATGAGCCACATAATGATACTGAGCCTTCTTGTCATGGAGAAACAACAAGTCAGCAGGTTTGGCAAGATGCCATGACAGAAGAGTATCAGTCCATCATGAAGAATAATGTGTGGGATATTGTTCCAAGACTAGAAGGGAAGTTTGTGGTAACTTCCAAGTGGATCTATTAGATCAAACATGCAACTGATGGAACTGTCGAGAAGTACAAAGCGAGATTTGTGGCTAGAGGATTCTCTCAAGTGGAGGATTATGAGGAGACATTTGCTCCTGTTGCCCGATACACTTCCATCTGTACGATTATTGCCCTAGCTGCATCCATGGGTTGGAGACTACATCAGATGGATGTAAAGACAACGTTTCTTAATGGTGCGATTGAGGAAGAAGTTTACATCGAGTAGCCAAATGGATTCGTGATACATGAGAAGGAGTCTCATGTGTACAGGTTGAAGAAAGCCCTGTATGGACTAAAGCAGGCACCTCGTGCTTGGTACGAGAAGTGTTAAATTTGACAGCATCGACAGTCATTCTCCAATGAGAGGCCATATGGGCCACCCTGAGGCTAGCCATGGAGATTTGGAGAATGAACCAGTCTTGTGAGGTATTGACAAAAGCCAGGGGGAACGGACAACCTCTGTGAGTCAAACCAAAAGTTAGGATGAACGAGATGCTATGTGAGTCTAATGCAAAAGTCAGGGGGAACGTACAACCTCTGTGAGCCTAGTCAAACCTTGTGAGCCATGAGCAAAATTCAAGGTATCTAGCAAAAGTTAGGTTGAATGTAAAATTCCCATGAGCTAG
>JASDQU010195540.1:0-19624 GCA_032191745.1 Picea mariana | reverse complement strand
TATGAATCCTTCCAAAGTGTCAAGAGATGTTTGACTTCAGTAGACCAATTTTCTTCCTTCAAACTGAGTAAATGAGGTGTTTTAAGTGTTTTTGTGATGTCGTCATTAAGGTAACATAATCCAACAGTATTTACGACACCCTTATAACCAACTTGTGACATTTGCGACAAGTTGTACAGAAGTTGCGACACTTGCGACAAGCGAGAGGTATGTGCGACACTTATCTAGTTGAGTGATTTGGATGTGTAACAAGTATATTTCATTTTGGTCTTGTTAAGATATTGATTAAGTCTGCACTGTCCAAGAAGCAAGAAACTTGGGATATGTTCACTATAAAAAATCTAGCCTCTGCCAAGTCTAAAGATAGGAGTGTTAAGCCTGCTCCCCCACAGAAGAAGTTGAACGATAGGAAAAAGAGGGTTAAAGCCCCGACCAAAGTCTGTGCTAAACCTAAGAACATACCCGACCGCACAATTGAAGCCAATATTGGGGACCCTGATTCAGAACATTCATCTGATGCTCATGGGTCTGATGGAGTGGAAACCAATAATGAAACTGTGAAGAATACTACTCCTACAGAGGCACATGTTGAAACCCCGAGCTCTTCCCTAGCTGCTGAGAACATAATTGACGTGGAAGAACTGGCAGAGTTGACTGACAAACCTAGGAGAAATCCAAAACGAAAATGTAGGAGCACATTGTCAGGTATGGATAACTCTGTGCCCAGTTACCCACCACAGGAGAGGTTAGAAAGTGTGGATGATCATGAGGAGGCTCCAGAGCCCTATGAAATGACTTGGACTCTATCCCAATTAATTCGAAAAGCCCGTAAAGTGGATCGACATGCTACTGCCAAAGGAATTGAGCAGAATGATCCAATTCAAGTACCAACAGGTACCCCTACTCGGATACAAAGAGAATTCACCTCTGAACTCAGTCCAGATCATCCAGATCTAGTTGACACCTATGAACAAAGTCTAGATGAGTTCATTCCTGAACTCAGTCCAGATCATAGTTTCGATAGAGTTCACACCTCTGCTAAAAGTCCAGATGAGTTTAATCATGCATCCAGTCCTCAAGCACAGCCAGGACAAGATCAAACATTTGAAACCTACTATGAAATTTCCTTCAGTCGATCCTTGAAACCAATGGTAGCAAGACTAGAAAGCAGGAATAACATGTTGAAAGAAAAGCTACAGGAGTACACTATCTTGGACCAACATATCAAAACTGAGAATGAACTCATGAAATTTAGGATAAATCATTTCTTGTCTAAAATTGAAAGATTAAAACGAAGGAATAAGGGTCTTTTCCAAAGGAACAGGAAACTACAGAAGACTGCCAGAAAGCATATTATAATCAACCAAGTCCTCCAGAAAGAAATCAGAAATATGAAGAAACAGGAGAGGTTACAAATGTTGGTTGCAGCTGCTGCAACCCTCTGATTGCTACCAGTCTTTGATTTTTTGTTCCCTGAGGACAGGAAAAGACTTCAGTTTGGGGGCATGTTGGTCTCCAGTTTTGATCATGTTTTGCCTATATTATATCACAAAGACCTCCATTTCCATACCCAATACCACTCCCTTTTGGCCTTGTTTTGACATAATTGACATCTCTTTACCACTCAATGGGGCTACTCAAGGTATTTTTACGTTTCAAGTTATTTTTATGTATTTTGATGCTTTAAATTAACATTGAAACTAATGTGGCTTGGGTTAGGTACTATTTCTATTTTTGAAACAGGATTTTTCAGTACCAGGTACCAGCTCACACCCTGTGGAGATACCAACGAAGCTGCTAAAGATCCGTGCGTTATGGCCAGAGTGGGAGACAGTGCGATTTACATGACAGATGGATTCATCACTCATATGATGATTGAAGGCACAATTATAGAACTGAGTTGTTAATACTTCATGATTCACACTTTGTGACACTACGTGTCACGAAGATGTGAAGACTGTTTTTTTAACTGATTTCGAGTTATTTTCGGATCTGGGATCTGTTTGAATTAATGTATTTTTTCTTTAAACTATTATTGAGGAGGATATATATAAATAGAAGATCACTCCTAAGGAACTTTAGGTTATGTTATGTTATGATACACATTTCTGAATACAATTTGTTGTTGTGTTATGTTACTTTACTATCATACGATTTGAGTTATTTTCTTCTGAGTAAATGGAGCGTGAAGTATACACAGTGTTTGTGTAGAATGATTGAGCAGTTCTAGTTGTTCCTTTTGACGTTTGTACCTTTTGGTTGGGCCCACCAAATAGGTTCAAGTCGCTGCTTTTCTCTGTCTTAGATTTAGTTCATTTCAGTATTTTAGTATTTGCATGCATGTTAGATTAGAGTTTGGGAATTAACTTGTTTAGATTCTTGCTTAATTATTCTTCAACTGTATCATCTCCAGCATATTGATATCTTCTACATTGATGAGTATTGAGAGAATGGTTGATTCCTGTAGAGTTTAGAGCATGAACTAGGTTTGCTTTGTTTCCAGTTTTCAACCTGAACGTAGCTTAGAGTTTGAATTTACTTTGTTTTGGTTAGGATAGTGAGGTTACTCTGCTTTGTTAGAATAGTTAGGTTGCAATTGAATTAGAGGAAGCTTCCGGTACCAGTAGGGTAAGTAGGATATTTCTTTGTTTTCCTGTGGATAATTTAGATTTATTTTCGATGCTTAGATTAAACAAATTTTAGGAAATACTCTTTCTGTTATGGCTCAGATAGAAATAATGATGATAGATGATTAAAGATAGTGGTAGATAGTCTGTTGAAATTACATTAGAGCAGAAATAGAAGTATCTTCACTCTAGCATAGAACTGTTTCTCTTTTGATGAATTAAACAGGAAATGATAAGTTTCAAGATAGTCATTAGGATTCAGTTTCTCAAAGTGAGTTTGTGTTTTGTTTTACGAATAGTCTTTAAATAGGAACTAGAATCTTACCCGCACATACAGTGTAGCAGCTCGAAGTTTACTTACCCTAGTTTGACAATTTAGTGTTTTCAGGTCATTTAAATCTTCAATTTAGCAGCCTGACAATGAGGCTACCCACCTGTAGAGGAGATGGATCTGAATATCCTGATCAACACCGGTTTTTATGTGAAGTTGTATGGAGTATTAATAATATCAACGATGAAGATGTTAAACGAGCTCAGCTCAGTACTACCCTAAGAGATCATGCACTGAGCTAGTACATGAAATTTGTCTAAGGAACTGCACCAAAACCACTGAATGTCATCAAGACTATGATAATTGTTGAATTCAAGAAACCTAAGTCAGAGTCGCAATGCATTACAGAGCTAAAATAAATAAAGTAGAGATTTAAGACCTTGATAGGCCATTTGAGTTTCCAAATTTTCTATAGTGAGAAAACCCGTCTATGGACTACACCAGGGTTCTAAAGTGAAGGTAGAGCTAACTGTCTAAAGTCTCCTACTTTTTATCAACTATCTCGTCATTACCCCACAATCATACATAAAAGACAAAGTATATGGATCCGGTAGGCATACCTTAAACTCCATGTTTGGTGTCTATCCCTTTGTGCTTGGTTGTTTCCAGACTACAATTCTCCTCCCAAGGCTGACCTACATTCACCAAAAGACAAACAAGAAACTACAAGCATGCGTTCTACATATAGTTTAGTGGTTTAGACATCATAATAAAAAAAATGTAAACAAATCATAAGGATTTAAGATGCCATTTGGCGGGATGGAAAAAGTACTTATTTATATTAATCTCACAAAATTCATTTACAACATGAGATCGACACTGCTCCTCAAACTTGGTCATGGGATTCTATTCACCATGCAACAACTTCTTCCACGTATTCTTCTCCTCTTCAGTTCTCTCTAGGGAAATGGAAAGGATTTGCAAAGGAGGAAGAAGGAATTCTGGCTCAAACTCACAATGTGGTTGCAAAATACTGGGGCAAAGGGGGGATATTAAAATGGGTAGAGTTTCTATGCTCTTGTGCTTCATCTTGGAAAGGGGTCCCAACACCTTCTTTAGAGGCCAAAAGAGATAGTAATGGTTGGGATGACTGGCTATGGGCAGTCAAATGATTAAGTAATGGCCTGAAAACCCATATTCCTTTTCAATTTTCATTTTCCGGGCTATAGTGGAGCAGCAAGTGTGTGTACATGGGAAATAGTGGTGTAGGGAGCATACACCTTCAAAACAATGTTTTTTAGAAGATTTTTTCAGTGATGGATTGGCATAGATAGAAATTAAGATGGCCTAATTCCAGGTATGCATGTCTGGTGCAATTTAGGGTTATAAGAGATGCCCCCTAATGTGTGAGGTTAGAAGAGAATCTGATGGCCGAAATACATTACAAATATTCACCAATGTATGAAACGAGTGAGCCTAGGGACCAGAGTTCAGGAGGTGCCATCTGCAAAATAAAAATTTGTCTCACCGAGGTGGGCATACCCATGCTCAGGATGAAATAAAATCATGGCTACCAATCAAATACATTGCAGATCCATGTCATATAACTATATAAAGTGTAGCTGCGAGCAGTACACAACGGATCTACATCTCAAAATCAAAATATATACATGTATAGTATCCATCTTAAAGAATCCAATGACACCTAATGGATGGAGATGAGGTCTTTAGATCTCGAGAAATAACTTCAAAATATTCAAAGTTCGGGTAGGAGTGTAATGTCAGTGTATGACACTACGCAGAGATCTTCGACGACTCATCGAGAACAGATAAGAGGATCTTGGTGATCAGGTGGAGAACTTCATTGATTTTGAGCAAGGACTTGATTGGACTTTTAGGGTGGTCATACATGAGGATAAGAGACAAACTACAGAAGGGCTGACTCAAGTTTAGTAAAACTTACCTTGGAGAAAAGCACGACAAGAGATGAGACTTAGGAAGCATGGAATTGACATAAGTTCATGATGCAAGAGGCAATGGGAACTCTCCATATGTTTGGAAGGGTAACCAAATGGAGGAGGACATAGCTCTATGTAGAAAAAACATCTTCCTAAGGTCATATTGAATCCTAGATCTTGACGAACAAATGAAAGGATGTGCTTTGTCCAAGGGAGACTCATTGTGCTATCAACAAAAATGAAAATACTTTTCCCTTCCTCTTTTTGGGGAATATTTGATTTTTTTGTCTTTTTCAATAATTTTGGAGAGCTTGAAAAAGAATAAAATAATGCTACGTTACAAATGAGGAACGAGTGTCGTAGACATACTAGTTCCAAGCACAAGGAACACATTGATGCTCAAAGCATGGGGACATATGTGTTGGAGTTACTTCACACACACCTAGTATTTATTTTCCTAAGGTTTTCTCTTGTTTATTAGTCATAATTAGTCATTATCCAGTATCCTATATTTAGGGGAGAATATTCCACTTGGAGAATATTCTCTTTCAATTGACACTTCAGTTTGACTAGTTGAATTGAGTTTAGATGCTGCATTGGTTTTGTCACCATGCAACATTGGGATCATCACCATGCTAATGTGAACTTGCCTTGGGATCATCACCATACTGGCGCATTACCCTTGATTTCCTAAGTTAACTCCTTACTACTCTTTGTTCAGTCAGTTAATTGAAGACTAGTTGACTAATTAACTCAGCTAGGTGGAAGTTCACTCCCGTAACTGCCTAAGAGACTAGACTAGGTGGAAATTCACTCTCGTAACTATTGGTGTGTGTCCATATCACTCTATACCACTACTATGGCTCATTAGTTACTCATGTATCCTATATTTATTGTAAATTATTCACTCTTTGAGTGTGGAAAATGGCTAATGAGAATTCTTTCATTCTTTCTCTTCTTCTTCTTTCTCAAATTATCTCTGCAAATGTGTGTATTATTTTTTATCTAGATATATTATGTACAGGTTCAACACATTTACATGGTATCATCATCGATGAACTGCTAAGAAAAAGATACACCAAATTATTTTTGCAGGTACTGAAGATTGAATAACACAAAAAGATGGATTATTCACTAGAAATAATTCTCACGCGTCATAACTATTTCGAATGGAAGACAAAAATTCTTCTTCTGCTCATATGCAAAGGCTTGTACCAAATCACTATGGAAATGGAAGTAGATCCTGATTCTGCCGATGAGAAAAATGTTTTTCTCAATAGACAAGATATGGCCATAGGATGTATCCTCTATTTTATTTCTTCTGAAATTGTCCATCAAGTATATGATGACTCACAAGAATCAATTCCAAATGAATTATGGACCATATTGGAGGTTCTATTTGGAAATAAATAATATTGTGAAGATTTCATGTAGGGGATTGGAAAGATAGAGCCAGAAGAGAAGTCATCAGAAGATCAAGCTTCTTATTATGAAGAGTCTTCTACAAAAGTTTTTGCACAAATTTGTATTCCCTTAATTGAAGATGATGTCTACTCCATTTCATATTTGTTTTCTAAATTTAATGTGGAATATATATGGCATGCATCTCAGGGGTTACATGTAGACACTTTTGCGTGCACCGTGCATGCATCTCAGGAGACAAAAAGGGATCCGCACACATGATAATCAATTTCGATATTTTATGAGCACCATTTGCGAAAACAAATTGGATATTTGAATTCCTCTTGGGAAAATATCCAATTTCAAAAAAACAATCGTCTGAAATGGAGTCCGGGAAGTAAAGTTATGATCATTTCAAAATCAACAAAATTTCAGCGTTTTTCCGGAAATGGCCCCACGGTTTTCAAAATTTCATACAAACTTTATTTGGATATTATTCAATACAAGAAGATAAATTGGATATGTTTGGAGATATCAATGGTTCATATATTTCATTGGATCCGTTCAGACATCTACATATTCAACAAAATCTTCAACGAGCACAAACTTGCACAGTTGCGAGGTCTTCTTGGAGTGAAGGACAGGGTTGCTTAGAAATTGTCTTTTGTTCCTTCTCATTTTTATTTTTTTTATGCATTGTAATTTGAGGGGGGGGGTTCCCCATGATTTTTTCCCTCTTTCCTCATTTATTTCAGTGTATATTTTGTATTTGGGTACCTAACACGGCCTTATTGTCGCGACCCATTGTTTATTTTCACCATAGTGATATTCAGGGGGGGTGTTGGAGTTACTTCACACACACCTAGGAATTATTTTTCCTAAGGTTTTTCCTTTTTTATTAGTCATAATTAGTCATTATACAGTATCCTATATTTAGGGGATAATATTTCACTTGGAGAATATTCTCTTTCAATTGACACTTTAGTTTGACTGGTTGAGTTGAGTTTAGATGTTGCATTGGTTTTGTCACCATCCAACATTGGGATCATCACCATGATAATGCACACTTACCTTGGGATCATCACTAGATTGGCACATTACCCTTGATTTCCTAAGTTAACTCCTTACTACTCTATGTTTAGTCAATTAATTGAAGATTAGTTGACTAGTTAACTTAGCTAGGTGGTAGTTCACTCCTGTAACTGCCTGAGAGACTAGACTAGGTGGCAGTTCACTCTCGTAACTATTGGTGTGTGTCCAGATCATTCTAGACCACCACTATGGCTAATTAGTTACTCATGTATTCTATATTTATTGTAAATTATTCACTCTTTGAGTGTGGAAAATGGTTAATGAGACTTTTTTCATTCTTTCTCTTCTTCTTCTTCTTTCTCAAATTATCTTTGCAAATGTGTATATTATTGTTTAGCTAGATCTATTCTGTGTAGGTTCAACACATTTACAATATGCAGGAAAAGGACACTCAGGAAAAATCCTCCATGGGTCAAGCTGTCAAGATGCAAGGGCAAAGTTCTACAAGGCTTGCGTATAAGGCATGCTTTAGATGGTTCAGTTGAGAGAAACATGGAGCCAACATTAGGCCAAAGACATAGGGATGAAAATGCGATTAATAATACACAATGATAACGTCCTTCGATGTAATTTTAATGAGCCCAGAGAAGGTAAGCTCGACAATTTTTCATTTTTAGAGAGTCTGAAAAAGAATAAAAGGAGACTCTACTGGGGTAAACTAGCAATGAAAAAATGTCTATTCAAAATCATTATAACGAGTGTGACAAAGACAAGATCACTTGGTGATATTTTCATATTTAAGGAGTCTGAAAAGAGCTTGACTATGGACTCCGTAAGGAGTGTTCTTCTTGACCAATTTAACGAGTGTGAAGAAACAAGGTCACTCGACAATCTTTTCAATTTTAGGGAGTCTGAAAAGAGATTAGTTATGGACTCTGTGGGGGTTCCTTTTTCATAAATTTAATCCCTCAGTCCCGAAAAAGTGATAAAATTATACCTGAGAATACTCTTCTAGAGAATAGAGGCTCCTAGAGTATACTTGTGTTTGTTCATTTGACCATCCAGACCGAAAAAGGGGTAAACTATTGCCGGACAGACGTGCCTTCAAATTTTTGTTTGGCAAGTGTGAAGGGAAACAAGATCGCTCGACAATCTTTTCATGTTTAGAGGGTCTAAAAATGGCTTAAAAGAAGACCTGTTGTTTTGGGAGTCCTGAGGGTGAGGTCAAAAGCGATAATGAATTATGCAAGTGAGGCTCAAACTTGTAATCAGAAACAACTAAAAAGGGACTTTCGAGTCTATAATCATTAGCGATGAAATGGACACCAAAATTCAAGCAAGATCTACCTAGGGCATCCATGTGAAGGTAGGCTCTACCACTAAATTACGACACTTCTAGAGAAGGATTGAGGGTTTTGTGTCACAATTCGGTGGGATGGATCCTATGGCAAAGTGAAAAATATAATGAGGTGCAACAAGTGGAGGTGGAATCCTATCTTACATGCACAAAGTTGAAAAAATGACTTTTTACCAAAAGAGCTTTAAAAATGACCCAACTCTCAAAAAGTTTCCGAATACCCAAAGTATCATGTATCGTAACATCCCCGAAGAAACTCAAGAACCATACTAAACCATTTTTAAGCTAGAAAGAAAAATGACAAAAGGGTCTAAAAAATGACAAAAAGGGGCCAACAAGTCTATAAATATAAGCTGGTAGATCATTATCACCATTGTAATTTGAGAATTGACAAGAAAGCCAAAAACACCCATTTGTTGAAAGAGTTGATTCTAGGAGATTCAGTGGACGAAACGAACTTCTGCTTGGACCAAGTAAGTACAAACTAGCCCCTCCTGCATTTCCATTCTTCATTTTGGCATTTATTTTTGTTTTTGGGGGGAGCACTAACCTTTAAATAGGTCAACCCTACGTGTATGTGGGTTGTCCAAGCACAACCTGCATGTGCATGCGGGAATAAGATAATTTTCCTGCGTACACACGCGATTGTCACCAAGATAGCCCGCGTATACCCTCAAATAAGTGGAAAAATAATAAAGGAAAGAATCAACTCCCCATGACTTTGTCATTTTGTGGGATGTATGTTCATTGGAGAGAGAGGGAGCATGAGCACATTGATTTTTTGGTCTCAAGAGACCCTGTTGCTATCGTTGTTTTATCACAATGTGGGCTGTTAAAGTTCTTCCAGTGTCTGTTTATGAGGGCTCAACCCAGGTTGTTGAATGCTTTGATAGATTACCGGCATCCTGACGTGGAGGCTTTTATGCTTGAGGGGCAGTCGTTGACTCCAATGACTGAAGACATTTACTTCTTAACTGGTCTCTCGAGGAGAGGTGATCCAGTCAACTTGCGTACTTTCCCCCCCAAGCCTCACAACATTGAGGAGTTGATTGGATTCCATTGCAAGGCTGGTACTAAGAAAGTAGGTTCTCAGGTGCCTATACACAAGATCAACAACCTATCACTGAAAGTGATAGTTCTTCTCATTGGGCGGATCAATGGATTCATGACTTTACATCAAGCTTCCCAGGAGCACATGCATTGTGCAGTACAGTGCTTAAATGCACGGACTTTCGACTGGAGTACAACCATGTTGGATTGCATGAAGATACAGCTAACATAGTGTCGGATATGGGAACACCGAAACTTCAGGTTTGGGACTATTTTGTGTTCCTTTTTCGTCGATAGGGTACTCAGTGTCAGTCCTTGAGAGACTATATGAGGGCACGAGGCCTCTCTCCCAGTGCTATGCATATGGACGACATTGTTTCTGTGACAGGGGGGGACCATCGAGGCCTTTAATGAATTTTATTTTTACTAGTGGTCTCGGAAGATTTCGGCTATAAAGGACTACCCCGATGTCGAGATCTTCTTTTCTAGAGATCCTGACATGCCTGTACCTCCCATAGCAGAGCGAGGAGATCTAGTTATGTTTGTTTGTCAAAGTTATTTAATTTTTTATTTCTTTGTATATATATCATTTTTATGTGTACCAAAGTATCTAACAACTATGTATCTTTTAGGTACAGATGTGGGACCAGTGCGCCCAATAGAATTCTCGAGGACTAGGCGGCGTCCTCGACCAAAGGCAGGACCCGCCACAACCGGTGGAGCAACAATAGTAGTAGGGGGGCCTCCAGCTACAGAGGCTGAGATAGTATTGAGATGGGTGGAGCAGAACCTCACCGTGCTCACTCGTACAGTCCCTATGGTAGCAATCAAGGATCTCCCACCATCGATGCAACCTCACGTAGTTGGGGTACCACGGACCTAGATCCAGCTCTTCCTGCATTTGGAAAATGTCGTTGTTCATTATGGTAGGGCCAACAGACCCCACCCTTAGATAGGCTAGACTACTTATGTGCTAGGGGCACCTTTTGTATATTTTTGAGGGCATAAGCCCTTTGACTCTTACTGGACATATTTTTGAGGCGCTTGCGCCCACCCATGTACTCTGATATTTTTTATATATATGCATATTTACATATTTTTATGTCTTATGGATTACATCTATTTTACAAAGGCATTTACATGTGCATGTGTGTATTTTTCCTTACATGTTTTCAATATGCCAATCTAATACATTATTAGCTAGAGTATCTGTGATTTGATTCAATCTCCTAGGAACATGGATATATGAAATGTAATCAAAGCATCGTTCTAAGAGACGTACCCTGAGGAACCGTCAGTGTAGAGTAGGATCATAAACAAGGTAAACCCCATTTAACTGGGACACAACCAATTGAGCATCTAAGTAGACTCGAAGGTGAGAGATACCATGCGACAAAGTGTCACGAAACAACTCTAATACTGCATTGTATTTAGCGACATTGTTTTTGGCGTCACCTAAACAGATACCTCCTGAAGACAACAACTGGCCCTGAGGTGTGAAAATCACCCAATCTGCGGAAGCAAGCCTCCGAGTGTGCCGGCTAGCGTCGTCCATGAACCCAATAAACACCTTTGATTCACTTGACATTTTCCATAGTGAAAAATATGACATCAAAAATGACACATCCATAAAACCAAAAAGACAAAAAACTAAAAAGAAAATGTATAAGAACTATACATATGTACAAGAATTCACCCAAGGTGACACACATATGAGTAATACTTCTTGAGGTAGATCCCATTTCTAGGCTCCTCCAATGCATTTCCCTCAAATTCCACCAGACGATAAGCTCCCTTCTTTAAAACCTCCTTCACGATGAAAGTTCTGAACCACATGGGTTTGAACTTGCCTGCCCCTAGGGTATCCTTATCTTGGTCATAAACTAGGACAAGGTCACCTTTAGATAAAATCTGAGGATGAACAAACTGGTCATACTGAAACTTGACTTACTATTTGTGATCCTTTTTATCCAAGGCTGCATCACAACACTGCTCATTGAGCTACTCGAGATATAATAAACGCTCTTCAAGCGGTGAAGTGTCTGGAAATAATTGTACTGCGACTTTAGAGACGAGATCTGGCACTCTATATGGAAGACTGCTTCCATGCCATAAATGAGTTGAAAAGGCAAGAAACTGGTTGTAGTCTTAACAAATGTTCGGTAGGCCCATAACATAGAGTACAACATCAAATGCCAATTTCACTTCACGAAATTGATCGTTCACTGTAAAATAGTCTCAAGGGACTTCTTCACAGCTTCCACCTGATCATTCGCTTATGGGTAGTAGGGTGAAAAATGTTCTTGCCTCAACCCAAGATTTGACATTAACTCAGACATCATTTATTCTAAAAGTGACTGCCATGGTCAATGACAATCTCTCTCGGGACGCCAAACCTTGCTATTATCTAGTTAAACAAAAAGAGATTTGTTTTCTCGCCATCATCTTTAAATGTTGGCATAGACTTGACCCACTTCGTAAAGTAGTCTACTGCTATGATGATATAACGATGCCCCCTTGCTAAAGGGAGGTTGCATGTAGCATAATCAATCCCCCAGTTGGTGAAGGGACCAACTGTGATGATAGGAAACATGGGAGCGGGGTATGCCTGCATCTTCCTTGAGAAGATCTGACATTGGTGGCACTTCTTGACCGATTCAACACAATCTTTGATTAATGTCAGCCAAAAGTAACCGGCTTGTAGAATCTTTTGGGTTGTTTCCAACCCATACAGATGACCTCCACATGCTCCAATGTGGCAATCATTAATCACGATTTCCACTTCTTCATGAGTGAGACACCAGAAAAGGACACAATCTACACCTTGACGATACAAAGTGTCCTCGAGTATGAGATAGTTCTTGTCCTGATGGCATATATGATGATGCTCATCATGAGAAGAAAAGGTGGGGAACTTTGAAGTCTAGAGATATACTATTATATCTCCATACCAAGGGTCTGAAGATGTGATCAAAAACATGTCTCCTTTGATAGGTGACTCCTCGGGTATAACATCGCCTAATTCAATTGGAAGTTCCGAGATGAGTTCCGTGAAGACCAACGACTTTTTGGATTTCGCCAAAACAAAATCCAAGTTGAATTCTTAGAGGATAAATATCCATCTACTGATATTTCTACTGATTACAGGTCATGTCAACATGTATTGAAACAGATTCACAATGGAAATGACGGTGGTCTTGCGAAACAAGATGTAATTACGAAACCGTTGGACGGCATGAACTGCTGCCAAGGAAATTTTTTCAACGTGGGAATAATTGAGTTTCGGTCCAACCAGGACTCGGGTCAAATAATAAATCATGTATTCTAAGAGAAAATCATCCTCCTGAACCAATACCATGCCGATGGTTGACTCTATAGTGGCCAAGTACAATAAGAAATCTTTCTTATAATTTGGTGGCCGAAGCAGAGGGGTAGACGCGAGGGCGTGTTTCAATGCTCCGAAAGAGCATTGAGCGGCTTCGTCCCAATGAAAAGGAACATCCTTCTTAAGTAAATGCATAAAACCCTTTGTGATGTCAACATAATTTGCGATGAAACGCCGTAAAAATTTTTCTTTTCCCTGTAAACTCTAATTCTGAGGGATTGTGCACAAGGGAAGCAACTGACCTATCGCCTCAACATTTAGAGGATCAACCATGATCCCTGTTGTTGAAACTATGAAACCTAGAAGATGACTTGACGTTACACAAAAACTAAATTTGTTTGGATTCAAGCAAATCTGGTAGTAGTGACATCGCTCAAATATAAGTCGAAGGTGTGCTGGATGATCAGGTCTCTTACATGATCGTGATGCTAAATCATCAAGATAAGCCTCGACTACGTGTTTGAGATTGTGGAAATCAAAAGAAATGGCCCACTGAAAAGTAGCACCATCATTTTTTAGACCAAAAGGTATCTTTCAATAAGAGAATGTACCCCACGGACAAATGAAAGCGGTTTTGTGTTGGTCTTCAGGTTTGATCTGTATCTGATTGTATCCCGAAAAACCATCCATGAAAGAAAAGGCCTTGCAACCTGTGCATTCATCGACTATCTGGTTAATAAATGGAATGGGGAAATTATCCTTTGGACAAGCCTTGTTCAAATCATGGAAGTTTGTACATACACGAATCATACCCTATTTTTTGTTGACTGGCATGGGATTTGACACCCATTGAGTCATTTGGACGGGGTAGATGAAACCAACTTTGAGTAGTTTCTCTACTTCATCCTTAATAGCTGCTATTTTCTTCAGATTAACCGGACAAAGATTCTGCCAGACTAGCTTGGCATTAGGATATGTCGTGATTTCATTTTCAACGATTCTTGTATCTATGCCTAGCATTTCCTCGTAAGACCAGGAAAACACGTCGCGGAATTCTTTAAATAAATATGTGTAGATTCAAATCTCCTCGGGGGAGCAATATGATTCGACGAAGATATTATCCATAATGCCAGGGGTTATGGAGATATCAATAGGTATCATTTTAGCAATTGTTTCCATATTTCTTTCAGTGTAAACAACATGCATAGCCAAAGGATTGATAGAAAAATCCCTATCTCCAGGCATAGTCATATTGAATTCACCTACTTCAATTATTCTTAACTCTTGGAGAAAATAAGATCTGTGATGGAGATCCTCCTAGGGTCTGTTCGAACTAGTCATTTCCTTAATAATCACCTCATCTGATGGCAAGACCAAGTCTAAACAATAATTATCGACGAGGGAACCTTGAGCCCAAATAGGCTCGAGAACTGGATCTAACTCTTGTGTAGGAGTTGGATTGGGGTCGGCGAAAGCTTGCTGGACTATAGAGTACACAAATTCTATCATAGACAAATGCATGGCCATGACATGGTTCCCTATCCCTTCCATTGTAATGGATGGGGAAGGAAGATTACATGGATCATTAAAGAAAGTCGTGCGAAACGATGAGATTTGAAATATTTCATCCCTAGGCTAGTTGGGGGCAGCCGATATGTAATGGAAATTGCTAGTCGGAGGCGGGTAATTGAAAGTACCCATCAAAGGTGGGAAAAAACCAACCCCTACATTGACGATGTTGGGCTGAGGGTTATCAATCATCGGGTCCATGGATACCCCCGATAAAGGGTCGAGATGGGAGAAGGATAACTAATCAATGGACACGATCTGACCCTCATGTGGAAACAACAAGACCTGAAAAACTATTGCAACCACTGCTTGCATATCATAGTTCCAACTCCTTCCTAACAATATATTGTAGTTGAGAGATGCATCGACCACTTCAACCTCAACACACATAGTCTTCCCCCCTAACTACACGGGGAAAGAGGGGATGATTCCATGTGGTCGGAACAAATGACCATCAAAAGCAGTAAGAAGAGTAGGTGACGTAGACAAAACAGTTTGTTCAATGGCCTTCCAACATGCCAAAGACATCATGCATGTCGAGGCACCCTCATCAACCACTGTGCGGAAAATGTTATGAGTAAACGTTTTTGTGGTGTGAGCCGCTAATATCTAAAATGCAATGTGGTAAGGGAGACGAGGTTTTAAGTTGGTCATTTCAAGCATGATCATTCCCATATTACAAGTCTCAACAGATCCTAAGGAAGCTAACAGAGCCTTTCTATAGGAAGGGTAGCTCTGGATGACTTCCAAAGCTAACATTCCACAAGGGGTTTGAGACAAATCTTCCACCACAGAGTAGTTATGGGTGGCCCTTGCATTTGGGTTGTGGGAAGCTTTCTTGAATGCACCTTTTGGGATGCGTGTCATTATTTCTCCCAACATCTTCTCAATATAGAGAGGAAGAGATGGGTTTTTGACATCTTTACCCTTCTCAGAGGTGTTTGGCATTCCATAGTCATGTGTCCTAGTTGTTATGTCAACACTAGCTTTCATGATGTACACATTCGCAGATGAAGGATTACTCGAAGATGGAGGGGGTCTCTGAATTCCCCCTTCCACACTCGAAGAGAATTGAATTAAATTTTTCCCATGTGGAAATGGGTTCGTTAACACGGTAGGATATTGTTGTGCCAATAACTTCTAGGCCTCCACAAGCCGAGGGAACTAGTGAATCGAATGGTCTTCCATGCAAATATTACACGGATACTTCGACTTATTATTTTTTGTGTCTCCCCTACCAAAATTATTGGTTGGTTTCTTAACCCCCTTACCCTTCTTTCTTTGTTTCTTCTTTCCATTGGGATGTTGGGTGGCCTTTGGGTTTGTCGATTGCACACTGTGTACATCTGACATTTAAGTAGGGGGAGCAGTCAAACCATTGGTCTGGTTGGTCGTTGTCTATTGTATTGACAATTGATGAAATTGATTTGACAGTTGATCAATGGGATTCGTTTGTGGTGAAGCAATAATACCATCAGCATGTGGTCTAGATCTTTGTCTAGTCTTGTCAAGAATCGTCTGCGGTGCATCTAGCAAAACTTCGTAAAGCAAATCTGACTGAGAGTAATTCAGCTCTAGCTGTTGAGCTCTCATTATCGCTTCTTCTTCTTAAAATACCTCGAGGTTGTGATGTATTTAGATAACTGGGGTACCAAAGACTTAAGGAACCACTCAAGCATGAATGTTGGTGGGACTGGTACTTTTATTAAACTCTTATGGTGTCTCCATTCTTGGATGTGATATGAGATATGGTCCTCTTTTGTCTGCTCAAAGTTGGCCAACAATTCGGTGTCGGCGTCGTATCTCACAGGTAATTGGAAATGGTTTAAGAAATACACTTCCAATTCTCCGATGGAAGAGTATATTGAGCATTCGAGCTTGATGTATCATTTTGTAGCACTCCCGATGAGAGTGCATTGAAACAAATGCAATTGGACGGAGTCGTCTCTCAATGAGTTGGATGAGAACCATAAATGGAAGGTAGTCACATGATTGCTTGGATCTTTGTTAGGATTAGCCTTGAACTTTGGAATTTCTGAAGGAAACTTGGTCGGCATAGGAGGCCAATGCAAATCATGACAGATGGGGTCATTCAATAACCTTTTCAAGTATGGCAAGTGTAGAGTTTCCATAAATGGTAATTTGGGTTGTTGATTATAACCAGAAAAAAAGAGCCTAGAGTTTGGCTGGCACCAGGTTGCCAGGAAAAGTTAGGTTATTGGCCAGGGTTCTGGTAATAACCATGGCCATGACCAATACAAATATTCTATGCTTGCTGAGACGTCATCGACTGACTCTTGTAATAGGACGTAAAGGGTTGGGTTTGTGTCGTATTCCAAGGATTTTGGGAAGGGTTTCCCCCTACCGATCTGATGGGCATAGGTTTTGAGTCTTGCCCAGGTTTCCATTGGCTATGGAAGGGGCTTCCCCTGGTCGACATCCCCGACAAGAGAACTGATCCCTACCATGGATTATGAAGTCCTTATGAGGAAGGAATTCCTAAATTTACCTCTTGTTCAGGAATAATACCCTGCATAGGATTTTGTTGTCCATAACTAGGGTTTCTGCCGACTGAGACGTCAATTGACGAGAATGCGTTGTTACCAAACACGTTGAACAAAGAGAATGGTGCCGAACCTATAAGAATGCTATAAAAATTAATTCCTTGACTACCTAATCCAAATGAACTATAGTTTACGTTCGACCTGCTGGAGTTTTGGTGAGCACCACCGAGTGAAGGGGATGAAAGAGGTATATGACCCCCTCCATAAGGGAAATCATTATAGACCCCCTCCATAAGGGAAATCATTATAGAGAGTTGAATTCCCCACCATGGATCCTTGTAGAGGAGCATTAGAGCTCCCTTCACCCAGAACTAAAGTCTGTAGATTGTAGTAGGAAAGGAAAGAGTTCATATCGAAGCTAGGCATCCCGTATGAGAATGGAGGTCCTGTCGCACTCTAGGTGAAAGGAGCAGTGATCGCTACCATAGACGGAATCAGACCATTGCCTGAGGTAGAGGCGGTTGATACCATCATGGTTTGGACTAATGATGGTTGGTTAGGAGGAGGAAAACCCCCTATCGTGACAACCATAGAGGGAGTATGAGAGTTATCTAAAGAAGTAGCAGCATTTTTCTCCATCACTGCTTGTGACACTACCTGACGCTCGTAAGGTTTAACGTGTACAACAATGGGCACCGATAGATCAGTGATTGGAGGGTTATAAGGACCAAGACCTTTCACTCCGAGCTCGAAAATGGTTGGTTCCTTCATAATCAAATGTTCTCCTCTTGGATATGGGTCGGGCTCATTGTCCTATGGCCTTGTCTCCTCAAGAGACCCTTGATGGTCTAGTCTTCACCTTAGTGGTGGAAGGGGTGGCACCATATTAACCATTAGTTGGCCAAGAATCCTTCGCGACCAGTAGAGATCTTAATCCTCCACGCTGTGAGAAGATCAATGACACACTAGGGATTTCTATTAACGTTAAAAACCAACACACACTAGAAAAAAATATCCTATGATATAAGACAAGCAGATCACTAGCTAGTAGGAAGAACAATTACACCAATCAACACTAGAGAAACTTACTGGTGCAATTGCAACTCGAATACCGAAGCACCCTTCCGGTATAATCTGCAAAGTGTGGCCTAATGTCTTCCCTAAGTACCATGGTATACCCCCGCAGTCACCTGTGTAAGTCACTAAGATAAAGGCAACTAGGTTGCCAGCATGCGAACATCCACTAGGCAGGTATAGTCGACAATCGGGTGGACCGCAATGAGCAGGGTATCAAGCCCAAAACCTATCAAGGGTATCGAAAGAAATTGTTCCAAAAGATGATTGAGGACCTTGAATGGATTTGACACCCATGAATCTCTGTGTCAAATGCGATCAACGGAATCCCAAGATAAGCCCTCTATATGCATTCCCCACTATGCTTGGTCCGGCTTTGGAGGGGTTATCTCTGCTAACTTTCTGCACATGACCTCTTGTTTATCCCCTTTGTTAGAGGGGGGTCCTAGATAAATTTCATGATTAATAGAATTTCAAGCACTCCCTAGCTCAGACTCTTATGTTTGTTTTTGTAGCCTTGAAGAGTTTCCTCTCCAATCCTAAATCAAGGCTCTAGCCTAGACTGCATTGATGGACCCTACAAAAACAAAGTCTAATAAATTTTAATTAAGCGTTAATTTTAGTGGTTGTCTTAAGTAAAAAGGAACGGAAGTGAAACTAGTGATGTTCTTTAAGAGATGAAAGAGAAGAGCATAAGATAAAACTGAAAACAAACTACTCCCTCTTCACAAATAAAGATTTTGCCAAACTAAAACTCTTTCACCAAACTTTTTGTAACTACTTTTCTCAGAAATTTGAAAATAAAAACTTAAAACAATATTTCGCTCAACTACGAGCTACTTAATGTCCTAAGAATTCAAGTAAATAACTTAAGAAAACTTTCTTTTTCCTTGGTAAATGAAGAAACTAACCTAAACTAGTTTACCAAACAAAGATTTATTATTATTATTATTATTATTTTATGCTTCAAAACAAGAAATTTGAAAATGCATTCTTTTTTTTTTCTTCTAAACCAAAAAAGGGAAAAATGACGACAAGTCAATACCAAGAAATGACTTCTGGCCCAATCACAGATCATAGGGAGTCACTGACTGTCGAAAAGTCAACAAGAAACATGTGTCTAATTTTTTTTTCCCTTAAATTAATTGGGCAATAAATATTAATCTATTATTTCATTCATAACTGAGTGATTTGGATTTGTAACAGAATTATAAGTGTAGTTAAGTGAGTTAAGATCAGTTGCACTAGTTGTAACTAAACATGCACTAGTGAGAGTTCAGTTAATCAGTGAACTCACATGCAACTGAAGATTCACCACGATTAACTACATGCATGTCAGATCCAGTGGAGACCCGGTTGAGATAACAGGTGAAAGGGAAAGTTTGGCTATCAGTTGTGATTTGATCACACATGCAGTGGATATGCTTATGAGCATGTGCAAACTAGCAAATTACTA
>JASDQU010195537.1:617-19684 GCA_032191745.1 Picea mariana | reverse complement strand
CCTTCTAGAAGCGGAAGCTTCTATTAGGTCTTCTTACATCCGCCTTATTCTATTTTATTGAAAGGTCTTATTAATATTGACCTTTATTACATCCGAATACATTGATCTACCTATGTGCGGGTTAGGACCTTAACACCATTGGAGGGGGAAAACCTAGTTTCCACAACGTTGCAACTACGACAACTATCTTCACAAACGTGGCAAGAGAGACGATAATGTGGAAAGAGAGACGACAACATGGAAAGAGAAATGTCAACGTGGAAATAGCGACATTATCAGGCAATATGGAAAAAAAATAAATAAAATTTTCTCTATTTTTCGACAGTATGGCCAATTTTATCCATAACGTCGCAAATAGAACGCCACAATATTTACAATATGTACTAGTGGGATGACACTTTCAAGAAAACTAAAAGAATCCATGGAAATATGGTTACGTGGTTAAGAATACCCATAGTTGTGGTCTTGAATCGCAAAGTTTATTAAAGAAAAAGAGTATGAAGGACATTGTTAATGTATGAAAAACATCCATTGATTGATAGTCCTCATCAAGCCATATCCAACAATAGGTGGCATGCCACATGGTTCTTCATGCTTGAGGAGTTATGACCTGTTAAATATTAACCCCTGAAGTATGGTCAAGAATCCCCATATATAAGGCCAATATTTTATAAGTTGGCCCTAAAGTCAAGTAAAGGAGAAAACGTTTTTGCAAACAAGAAGGTACAAGTCAACCCTAAAGTCAAGTAAAGGAGAGACTTCAAAAAGTATAAATCCACATTAAGAACCTCTCATTTTCATCATTCAATTTTTTGATTTCTTAGGAAAATCTTGGAAGTGAATTCCATAAGGAATATGAAGTGAAGAAGGGAGAAATTCTAAGGGAAGATGAAGTCTTGTGATGAATCTGTGTTCTAAGGTATGTTCTTTAAAGGTAATCTTGTTATTTTCACTATAACATTTTTTCTAGAACTATTTATATAGTGAAACTTTGATTCTATTGAGAAGACATATCAAGGTATATCTGGTACAAGTTTCAAATTCTGGTTCATTCTATGTTTGTAGATACACTGTGTGGAAGATAGGGTTTTTGACTAGTCCTGTAACTAATCTCAAACATGTGTTTCGGGCAAAAGATCATAACTTCTTCATAAAGGATCCAAATTTTGTGTGAAAAATTGAGTTGGAAAAAGTACAGCCTGTAGTATGTTGTGTGTGAGTTTTAGAATCATATAACAATTATTGAGCATGTGGCATGTTATACAAGTGTGCTCTCCAGAATAGGCCATAATTCAGGAAGGTCTTCCATTTCCACTATATAGTTTTTAAGTGACATATAAATGAGAGAAAAATAAGAGATATTTTAGAGAATATATCAAGGAATATTGGGTACGATTTTTATACCTTTATTCATTACAAGTACATAGTTATAGTTGTTGGAAGTTAGGGTTTGTGACTAACCCAAAAACTAGTACCAAACAGGTGTTCGAGATAAATTTAAGAAGTGATGTTGGGGTTTATATGTGGACCCATGTAGACATAGGATATTTATGCAGACCTAGTTTCCAAGTGGACCCTGGTTGACGATGTTGATCAAGTTTTGATGATGTATCAGTTATGGTCAATCTAGTTTTGATGATGATGATGTATCAAATATGGTGGATCTAGTTTTTATGATTTTGATGTATCAGTTGTAGTGGATATATTTTTTATGATGGTGATGTTTCAGTATCAGTGACAGTGATAGTGACAAATACGGTGACAGTGGCAGTGATAGTGACAAAGACAGTGACAGTGACAATTACAATATATTAGTGATAATGATAGTGACAATGAGAGTGTATATCAGTGATAATAATAGTGACAATGAGAGTGTATATCAGTGATAATGATAGTGACAGTGAGAGTGATGGTGAAAGTTCGAGTCTCAAATTTATATTTCTAAAAGGTTGGGTGGTGCACGGTAATATTTTTGTCTTCAGATAGAAGGTTGGTGCTTGCAGGGGAGTTTCAACTTCATTTGAGTTGGTGCTAATAAAACTAGAGGGTTGGATCCTCCTTCTAGTTTGATCCAGATTATTTTGAGAAATAACTGAAAGAAGAGATGTAACAATGAAACATACAAAGATATTGAGAGATACACATAAATATTGCAATAAACACAAAGATATAGTAATGCACAATTTTTATTAATGAGAGAATGTACAACTGTAAAATTACAGAGTGAATGACTCACTAGAATGGTGGAAGATTATCTCTGAGAAGAGATGTGATGGCTATGCTCATTCAAAAGAAGATGATGATGTTTAAAATGAGGCTCTAGAGGAATTTTATAATAAATAAAATCCAAAACCCTAAACCCCAAATATGAAACGACAAAAGGTTTGTGGGCCTTGATAGGGGTAGTTGGTACGTCAACTTCCCAAGGGCGTAACTTTTGCATATGATCTCCATTTGGGGTGCACAATATCTTGTTTGAAAAGTCTATTCAAGGAATACACATATTTTTGTCATATTGTGGATAAATCCTATTATGTGACTATGGCGTGCCCAAAAACGTTGTTCATGGCGTCAATATGGCCTCGAAATTTTAGGACTCAAAAAGATGTACAAAAACATCCAAGTCAGAAACCCCTGTTTTGAGCCAGTGGAATAGGTGGGTGGCTACTGATTTAAACCTAAATCAATCCTACTCCCTTAGGAAGAAATCGTCTCCATTGCATCAAGTCCCCAGGGAAGATTTTGCTAAATTTGAATCTTAGTGAGTTGCTTTCCTTGCTGAAGAAGCTACCTTGCTTAGCTTGTTGAAGGATGTTATGAACCAATCTGGCTACATGATTTGCCTGAGTGTGGGAGGAATCTGTTGGTGAAGATGTAGCATGAAGAAAATGAAGGGATTTATCATAAATTGATTTGACTGGGTAGTGTGGAGGCACCCCCGTAGGTGCAACACAAATATCTTGGTTCTCTTCTAAAATATTGTTGATATGCATCTGTGTTGGAAGCAGGCCAAAGAAGAATGAAAGGATATTTTGGGAAAGAAAGGCATGCATGAGGAAAGCAACAATTGAAAGGAAGAGTAGCATGCATGCATGCATGGAAGACCGACCAACGTTAGCGTTAGGGTTTTTTCAATACATTGTAATGGATGGTGAGTCAGAAAAGTATAAATATAGATACCTAGGAGGTCGATAAGAGATAGAGATAGAGAGAGGCTGAGTAATCTAGAGTCAAGTTTAGAGGGAGAGAGATGAGATAAGAGGGTTTTTTAGGAGGAGTCTTATTTTGATAACTAGTTGTAATGCTTCTGTCATATGACCTAATTTTGTAAGTTGTTGAGCTATATAAGGGTCAGGAGGGTAGATCTTGAGGGTTAGTTCACAAGATGAGGAGTCTGGTGTGATCTAGCCCACCTCATAATAGATATAAACCTGACTGAAGATGAGTTGTAAAGCGTGTGGCGTGTTAGTTTTGGAACTTCCATAATAGAAGAGTTGAGAGCATATCTTTGTGGACGTAGCCCAGGAGGGGTTGAACCACAGTAAAACCTATGATATGTGATTGAATGCTTGTGTTTCTTTTATTGTTTATGAGTAGATGTTAGCATGATGAATGAATAAGATGATTACATTACATGCATAATTAATAATGACGGTATATTTCTTTAATAAGTTAAATAGAACTCTCAGCACACATGTCTCATATCCCCATTCAATCCTTGAGTATTGCAGTCACCCATTACTACTATCTC
Organism: Picea mariana; assembly: GCA_032191745.1. NCBI lineage: Eukaryota > Viridiplantae > Streptophyta > Pinopsida > Pinales > Pinaceae > Picea > Picea mariana. The sequence goes on along the minus strand of JASDQU010195537.1, from coordinate 15,933 downwards.
GGGTGAGACTGCGCAATGCATTATGTGCACTGTGTTGCCTTCTGGTTTACTAGGAGGGCCGATAGTTTTAGAGGCTTTGTTGGAACCCTAATGGACTTGAACCTGGGACAATCAAGTTAAAGGTATATAAGAGAAAGTTAAACCAAAAAATGGTTATGTTGCTGGTTGGAATAGTATAGGATTGAGTAGATGGGGTATTTTAAAAGAGGGTAAGATTTGCAGAAGGTGGGTCAAAATAATACCGAAGCAGACACCCAGAAGGTGAGAATGCACTGCTAGAAGGGGATGTTGAGACCATGGAATCCCACAAAAGAAGAGATCAAAAGCTGGTTGAAGACAAAGGAGATAGAGTTTGCGTAGAAAGATAATAGAAACCCTAGAATAACACTGCGCAAATACCTAGAGAAGTATGTGTTTACTGATCTGCATGAAGTCTTTTTCTCTGATTTTCCACACATATTGCAGAAGTGGATATTGAGGTTGAAGGATAACCATGCAAAAAACTGGATCTAATAGTTAGAGTGGATTCCAATTCAAATTGAGCATTTATAGCAGGTTAATTTCACCAGCGCAGTAGATTTTTGGCTCGACAGTATTGTAGCAGGATTTATAACAAAATTTGCAGTAGATACCGCAAAGTCATACAACACAGCAGAGAAAGAGTTTCTACCTGGGCCTCAAGGAAGGTATATTATATCATTGTATACTTCTATTAAGATATTTCTCTATAACAAAGGTGTAATGACAATGGAGTCAGATAGCTAAAACTTCCCTGTGTACATGGGGGAAGGGGGGAAGCACTAACAAAAAGAGGAGAAATGGAAGAAGAAGTGGATAAAGGAAATAAGGAGGAAGCCTTGGACCCAATCATGATGGACGATGACCAGATCAGGAGGATCATGGAAACAACTAGAAAGATGCGTAGTGGAGTACCCTATCAATACAAGGTGAACACCAAGAAGAGAGTCATAGCCACAAGGGAAGGCTTGGCAAGTGATGAAGAGGAGGTAGAGGATCTCCGGGTTGTGAATCAGATTAAGGAAATCATGCACGCAACATACGAGAGGAAGACAAGAGGTCCAAAAGTGGGAACATAAGGAAACAATCCTATCCATATTACTGTTAGTGTGGAACCCATAAACCCATGTGCGACTAACACACCAAAAAGCACAACATCGTTTAGACAACCAAATTTCAGCAGAAGAAAGACAACAGGAAGTACATCTACACAAGGAACAACAACTGGGGGATCCAGTTCAGGAAGCATTATTCAAGTATATACACCTTGTGGAGGTAGTAGTTCAACATTCAGGATGGCAAGACACGATCCCACCATCAGGTTACCATAATTCAAAGGGAAAGCATCGGAAGACCCGAAAAAGCACCTGTTTATCTGTGAGAAGATATGGGAAGAAAAAAAATATCATAGATGAGAACACTAAACTTGCACAACTAGAGATCACACTAAGGGATCATGCACTGGATTGGTATATGATTTTAGTGACAAAAAATCCACTAGGGACAACCAAAACCATTGCGGACATCAAGAAGTTACTGATAAATGAGTTTCAGAATCCATGTTCAGAGGATCAGTATATGAAAAAAATTATAAATTAGACAAAAACCAAGAGAATCTGTATGGGATATTGACCAAAGATTCAAGCGACTGAAAGGAAAATTGAAATATCTCATGACAGATATGCAACACAGACACGTGTTCGTTAATTCACAACTACCACACTTAAAGTATTGAGTGCGACAAAAAAAAATTCATACACATGTAGAGGCTCTGCAGGAAGCTCTGTAACTAGAAGAAAACTAATACCAGAAGATAGATATAGCCATCGAAGAGTTGAAGGAGGATCTGAAGAACCTAACGTTCTAGCTAAACCAAAAAAAAGTAAGGAAAAATGATAATTCGTTTGGTGTACCACATGCAGGATGAAAGGACACCATAAGAACAAATGTCCAACATTCACGCAGAATATGGTAGCACAAATTCCAAATCTGTTACCAACAGGAGGACTATGGTGAAAAATCTGTAAGAAACAGGGCCATGATCCATATCCCTACCCAATGATGTAAAAGAGTTCATATTGCAACTTTTGCAAGTTAGTGGGCCACGATGACAAATACTGTAGAACTATGGAGTTGATGAGAGAGAGGAAATCAAATGCATATAGGGTGTAGGAAGAAATGATGATCAAGAAAGATGCACCTTAGTTTAACCATGTATGAGCCCCATACAAGACTACACAGTCGCAGTATAATACTATGTAGCAACCATATAATACCATGCAACCACAATACAACACAGCGCAACCTCATTACAATACGGTGTAGTACAATCAGGCACCTCAGTATAACGTGTCGCAAGGGTATCGAGCTGGCTACAGAGGTGGAGGATGAGCAAGATGAGGCTTTGGAAGGGGTAGAGGACCAGTGTTATGTCGCGACTGTCAACAACTAGAACACTATGCAAGAGAATGTCCACTACCACCAGTGACTTGTATGTATTGTCGCACATATGATCATGACACAGAAAAATGTCCTACGTTATTAGGGAATATATAGGAAAAGAGGAATTAGAACAACTAGAATGTTCAATGGATTTTAGTGGAAGCGAGGGATGATAGAAGAAACATCAACATAGTTACACGCGAAAGATCTAAAACAGGAAACAACGCAATCAAACAAGATCCAGTACAACATTAGTGGGTGAAGAATAATGTCAAACCAAGGAAGCAGTTCGACATGTAGAACGAGAAGGAAACATCTAAGTAAGACAAACAATAATTTCTGAAGTAGGACACTGCGTCGACTTCAACCGCAGAGCATAAAAAGGAAGTGCCAAAGTACAATATGCCTCCATCGTTGGATCATACCAAAGAAACACAGCCCCTGGGACAAATAAGTACAATCAAAGGATTTTTGAAAACATGTGTAAAAATATTAAATGATCCATCCTATGTCAAAATATTCCAAAATATGTTAGAAATATGTAGCATAGATATAGAAGAAAAACTAGAACAAAAGGTAGTTAATCACCTACATACCAAGAGAAGAACAAGTAGGGAGTTCAGGCTGAATGCCAACATCAAAGATTTCAACATGGGAGATATAATACTGTATCTAGGATCCAAAGTCAATGTATTACCCAAGAAGACATGACAATGTATGGGAGAGCCCACATAAGGATATTCACCCATTCAACTAAAACTAGCAAAGCAACACAAAGTTCTATCAATTGGGAGATTGAAAGGAGTGATAGTAGATCTCTATGGAGTGTGTACTAAAGAAGAATTCAAAATGATTGAAATAGTGGACGTAACAACACCATATCTGACATTCCTTGGTTTGGATTGGGCATTTGATAACCAGGCCATAATCAAATTAAAAACATAGAAAATGACATTTGAGTCAGGAGAATACAGATTCATTGCACCATTAGACCCATCAGAAGGGGATAAGTTTGTAGAACCTACTTGCTTAGACTTGGAGGAAATCAGCCAGTTATACAGGAAAACTGTGTAAGATGAGGATTACATGAACCCAACTGCATATGGGATACTCAGTTTGCAAAGCATCACTTCATGTGTGACAAAATAAGATACAGGTTTAGAGAATTGGCAACAAAGTCTACATGAAGTATCAACAAGAAGATGCTCAAGAATAGACCACACAATAAGATGGCTAGGAACAGAGATAAGGGATCCATTGAGTTTCCATGGGGTAAATGATCTAGAATCATTTTTGACACAGTACGAAGATGAAGTGTTATAAAATTAGAGACTCTTAGCACTCGATATAGCACTCAAGGCCACACTTGCAAGATGGTGGGGCACACACAAGGAAACAATAAAATATTGGTATCAATGTAAGACATTTCTGTGCATAAGGTTTGGTGCAGAATGGAGAAGCAACCAAAAATAAAAGTATGATGGACAAGGGGAACCAACAGAACACTTCAAGAAGTGCAGAGCGCTATGGAAAATGTCACCGCTAGAGGAATGACCTCGTCATTTCATACATACCTTAGACGACATCCCATCAAACTAGTATACAAACTAGGAATTGCACAGACGAACTATGAGCTGGTCAGTATTGCAACATAACTTTACAGTCACTTTCTCATTCGAGCATGAGAACCCCAACATAGATGCAACACTTAAGCAGATAAGAGGGGTGATATTCATTAAGGAGCCGGAAGTTGAAATCATAATAGAGGAACAACAATGGAACATATAAACAATGAAAGAACTCTTGTCATGCTACCATGTGTAGGAATAAATACCATATGAACATGATCCGCATGATATTCAAATCGAGGAAGTGGAAGGAGAAAGAGAAGTGGAAGGTCCACCTCTAGAATCAGAAGTAATTGCTTTGCCAATTAAGGTGAAAAAAGTCAACATTGGGACAGTTGAGAATCCCAAAATGGCCAGCATTGGAGACTATTAGGATGAGAAAGTAATGGAAAGCATAACAGATTTATTGCGTGAGTACAATGACATGTTCCCCACAATGTTTACAGAAATGAAGGGCATAGAAGGAGAGCTAGGTGAAATGAAGATACCACTCAGAGCTGAGGCAAGGCTAATTAGACAATGACCATACAGACTAAATCCGATATATAAGAAAAAAGTCAAAGATGAGATCGATAGGATGCTCAAAGCCAACATCATAAAACCTATGGAAGAATCAGAATGGATAAGCCCGATGGTAATTCAGGTGAAGAAACAAGGAGGGATAAGAATATGCATCAAATTGAGGAAATTAAACGACGCATGCCTACATGACCCATTCCCTACACCCTTCACGAATGAGGTGTTGGAAAACATAGGAGGATAGGAAGTTTATTCATTCACCGACATATTTTTAGGATACCATTAGGTCAAGATAGCATCGGAAGACAAGTACAAGACCACTTTTTCTACAAAACTGGGATCCTACACGGTCATGTCGTTTGGACTGAAGAATGCACCAGAAATATTTTCCAGAGTAGTCATAGCTGCATTTAAGGAATTTATCCACTAGTTTCTAGAGCTATACTTGGACAATTGGATAGTCTATAGTCTGTTGAAATACCATGTAGAGGTCTTGCAGCTAATGTTAGAAAGATGTAGGAAGTGCCAGATATCATTAAACATCAAGAAGTGTATCTTTGGAACACTGTTTAGGATACTATTGGGACATATAGTATGCAAGCAAGGCTTACTAGTAAATCCTACAAAGATTGCAGTAATTGTTAACCTGCCACCACCAAAAAATGTTCTTCAACTAAGAGAAACATTGGGACACACATGATACTACAAAAAAATTATAAAAGGGTACATGCAGATCATCATGCCAATGGAGAAACTATTAAGGAAACACACAAAGTTCCAGTGGAATGAAGATTGTCAACATGGTCTGGATACGCTGAAAGAGAAAATGGTCACAACACTGATATTAGTATTCCCATACTGGGAGAAGACATTCCACGTACATGTAGATGCATCAACCATATCACTTGGACATATTTTGGCGCAGTGAGGAGCAGGATAATTGGATCATCCAATAGCATTTGCAAGCATAAATTGTTAGAACTACAACACTACAAAGAGGGAAGGCCTAGCTATGGTCTACGTTCTTTAGAAGTTCAAACACTACTTATTAGGGAAACATTTCAAGATGTTCATAGATCATTCAACTCTCAAATGCCTAGCCAACAAGGCAGTGTTGGGGGGGGAGAATCTGTCTATGGTTACTACTATTTCAAGAATTTGATTTTGAAGTAATAGTTAAGCCAGGGAAGCTGAACGCATGACTTGACCACCTATCAAGGGTCACGAATGAAGAGGAACCTACAAATTTACAGGACAACTTTCCAGACACGTAGTTATGTTCAATCGATATCACTGATGAATACTTCACATAAATCATCCAGTACTTGAGTACAACTACTGTGCCGCAGGAATACAACATCGTGCAGAAGAAAAACCTAGTAGTCTGGGATGCAGACTATCAGTTGATTGCAGGACACTTATATAAAATGGGCACCGATAGTATCTTGAGAAGATATGTCCTAGAACATGAAAGACCAAGGATTTTAATAGAATCCCATGAAGGAATAACAGGAGTACACTACGTAGGAAAAGATACCACGCAGAAGGTATTGTGCACAGAACTATGGTGGTCGAACATTCACATAGACTTGAAAGAGTACTTCCAGAGATACAATGTATGTCAAAGAGTTTGTAAACCTAATAGAAGGGATGAGATTCCATTGCGACCATAGGTAACATTGCAGGTATTCGACAAATGGGCAATAGATTTTGTGGGACCAATTAACCCACCAACAAAGAGAACAAGAGAAAAGTGCATTATCACCGTGACAAAATACCTGACAAGATGGGCAAAATCAGTACCAGTCAAAGATTGCAGCACATAAACAACACCACACTTTCTATTTGAGCAAGTGATCACTAGATTTGGTTTCCCAAGAATTTTGATGAGTGACCAAGGCACTCACTTTATTAATAGCACTATTAAGGAGATGAATGAGGATTTTGAAGTCCATCATTAAAAGAGTACACCATATCATCCACAAGCGAATGGAATAGTAGAAGCCTTTAACAAAATCCTTGAAAATTCACCGACGAAGATATGTAATGTCAACAGGGATGATTGAGACCTAAAAATACTAGTGGTATTGTGGGCATACAGGACCACATGCAAGAAGTTGACAGGGCACACACCATTTAGATTGGTATATGTACAAGAAGCAATGGTGCCATTAGAATTTCTGGTACCCAGTCTACGCGTAGTAGCAATTATGAACATGAGAGAACGAGGTGCAATAAAGGACATGCTTAATCAACTGATGATCATGGAGGAAGATAGGATCCTAGAAGGGTTCCACCAAGAAGTTTAGAAAGAAAGGGAAAAATCTTGGCATGAAAAACATATCAAGAGGAAAAATTTCAAGGTAGGAGACTTAGTGTTGATGTATGATAGTAAATCCATTCAACATCCGGGAAACAAAGAGTGCACTGGTTAGGACCATATGAAGTACACACTATCACAGATGGGGGAGCTGTACAGTTGAAGGAATTAGGAGGCACAGAACTCAGAAGAATGATCAATGGGAGCCGAATGAAGCTGTAAAATGATAGTCGACTACCCACAACTTGAAAGACACCACACAGTCAAATATATATATATATATATATTGTAGGATATCAAAAGGTACCAACAAAGGCATAGTGCGCCAAAGATAGAAGGAGCATGCACCAAAATAAGAAGGAGCATGCATGCTCAACATTACGATCCTGATGAAGACAAGGCCAATGGTCAGTTTAAAGAAAAAACAAGAGGGAAAGGCGGATACGGAAAAATAAGTGCTAATTGACGGAGGTTGTCGGAATTGAATGTCAGAGATGACTGATGGGACACCGCATTAATCACACCAATTGGAGACAGTGAGGGAAATAAATAAAAAGTATGAAGGAACATGCAGTTCATCGCAGAAACATCTCTGACAAGCTTCACACGATGCCCATACAAAGCAAGGATGTGGGAGCAGAAAGGTTATTGCAAAATTGGAAAAGGTATAGAGCAATAGAACATATGAAGAATAGAATGAATTTTATAGAGGTTGCAGAGGCTACTGAGCTCGATGAATAACATGTTTTTACCACCATGGCACCACCTAAACAAGGAGAACCGAGCCAAACTTCCAGACAACCCCGAGGTAGGACCATAGCACAATCACAATCGCAGGGAAGAAAAAAACAACGATCTTAGCTGCCAGAAGTCATCAATGTGGACAAAATCTCATCGACGGATACAACACTAGGAAGCCCCACACATATTGAGGAATAAACCCATCAGAAAACACTTGCGAGCATGGACATCAATAGACTAGAAGAGGGGTAGGGCCAACATAATGAATATGCAGGCAACTTAGGGCAACCAGAAAAACCTTAGAATCCCCGAGAGTCAATGGGACAACTCCAAACCCAGAATAAATGGTCACGCCAGAAGAATCATAGACAATCGTGTCGGAACAACCACAGGAGGGAGAGAAATGGAAGATGTCATTGGATGACCAGAAAAAGTTTCCTAAGAACAAACAATGGAGGCGAGAACCTTGAGTCAAACACTACCATAAAAGGACAAGCAGACAGTACCTAGGTCACTGCGTACACAATCCACTGCAACAATTATTTTTCTGCGCATACCAGAAGGGGTATGGGTATCGACAAATTTGTTAGGTCATATAGAGAAATTGAGGTACTCAGACCATGATGTAAAGGATGAAGACAAGTTCGCAGAGTTCTCTAAGTGATTATACCTCTAGAATATGGGTATAGATCCCTTTGGGAAACAATTCATCAACCAGTCTAGTGGGTATAAGGACTGGCCAAAACTGGAATTTTAGGTCTATTGGACCTACCACACTCTGGAAGAGGCCAGTATGAAAATAGTTGCATGAAGCAGTTGATGGAGGTCGCACATGGAGGATATGTGTGGCTGGGACAACTCGTCTCAATAGATGTAGAGCTCATCGCACACATCACAGGGCTGCCATCATGGGGTATGGATATCTCACAGTTCCTCGAGGACAAAACAAAGGAGAAATCATTGGCCGAGGAGATGAAGAAACAATACGACACTGAAAGGGGGTCACGTGGAATCATTATAAAGAATATTAGTGACATCGCAACAATAATGGCCAAAAAAATTATGGCATGTAGGTTGCTCAGGAAATGTCACAAGGAGGAAGTCTCGGTCAGGGTTGTCACAGCTGCAACATAGTACACCGAGGGCACAACACTCAACTGGGCCCCTTATTTGTTGAATATGTTCTTAGACGACCCCAAGGATGCGTAGGATCTAGGGATAGAGTTTCATTATTCATGGATACTCATCTCGATAGCCATTATTGGATGGAAGGAGTCGAACTACTCATTTTTTTCCATGAGACCCAAACCCTACCATGGAGCGTGATACTTATTGTTTGGAGTCACTGTGAACGCCAAGAACAAGAGAGTGAATGCAGCTATATTCAAAGGATATCTCCATGACCTACGTCACACTATTGCCAACACTTGGAGGATAACACCGGAAGATGTTGCACTCTATTAGGGCATAACCAACTTCAAAGCCACTAGACATGTGATGTGGATCCAAGCGCGAAAGGACCCCGAAAATCAATGGCTATATCCACGTTACTACATACCATAGGGGGACATACAAATGCATTGGGAAGATGAATGGAGGATTATAGTCCTCACTCGAGAAATCTTCAGAGAAATAGAGGAGGAGGAGGTCCGACAGGAACACACACATGATGAGGAAGTAGGGCAGGAACAGACACATCCCAAGGAAGTAACAATGCCCAAGAAACCAACGATAGGTCAGAACAAGTCGCAACAGAAGAAAAGGGGTGCATCCAAGATAGGAGTCCATATGGGGAAGAAGAAAAACACACAGACACCACAACTACAATAGAAATAGGCCGAGGAAACAAAGTGAAATACATCAAGTTCTACGCGACAAGAGACATACCAGACTAAGCGGCCAACCACCTAGATCGGGGGTGCACGCAAGAATATGAAGGCTACACTTATCACCCTCTTGCACCCCTTGCACTCCAAATGGAACCACTCCAGAAGTGAGCAACATAATTTATTGCACAGGCAGAGGAAGCCGAAACATATATGGCACAAACCTAGGAAGAATGTGCAAGGATGGTTAGTGACGAGATTGCAGTGCAGATATTGGACGCAGTCAAGGAGAAGACTGTTAGGACCAAACACAAGAGACATATCACATGGAGAAGTTCCAAACGATCACCAGGGATATCAATGAAGCACACATGATTAGGTGTCTTAGGATGAGCCACATGTTAGTGTTGGGGGCCTGTTGGAAGCAGGCCAAAGAGAAAGGAAAATATATTTTGGGAAAGAAAGGCATGCATGAGGTAAGAGACAGCTGGAAGGAAGAGCAACATGCACGCATGCATGGAATACCTAACGATGTTAGGGTTAGGGTTTTTCTAATACATTGTAATGGATGGTGAGGCAGAAACATATAAATATAGATACCTAGGAGGTCGATAACAGATAGAGATAGACAGAGGCTGAGTAATATAGAGGCGGGTTTAGAGGGAGAGAGACGAGATAAGAGGTTTTTTGAGGAGAAGTCCTATTTTGATAAATAGTTGTAACGATTCTATCATACGACCTAATTTTGTAAGATGTTGAGATGTAGAAGGGTCAGGAGGGTAGATCTTCAGGGTGAGGTCATAGGATGAGGAGCCTTTAATCTAGTCCACCTCATAATAGATCTCAATCCAACTGAGGATGATTTGTAAAGTGTGCGATGTTGTAGTTTTGGAACTGCCATAATAGAAGAGCTAAGAGCCAGATCTTTGTGGACGTAGCCTAGGAGGGGGTGAACCACAATAAAACCTGTGTTATGTGATTGAATGGTTGTGTTTCTTTTACTGTTTATGAGTATATGCTATCATGATGAATGAATGAGTTGATTACATTACATGAATAATTAAGAATGATAGTATATTTCTTTAATAAGTTAAATAGAACTCTCAGTGCACACGTCTTAGATCCCCATTCAATCCTGGACTGCAAACACTTGAGTATTGTAGTCACCGATTAAGACTATCTCAGGTGAGATTGTGTAATGCACTCTATGCACTGCATTGCCTTCTGTTTTACCAGGAGGGATGATAGTTTTAGAGGCTTTGTTGAAACCCCAGTATACTTGAACCTGGGTCAATTAGGTTAAAGGTATATAAGAGGAATTTAAACCAACAATCTGTTGGATAGAGGGGTCTTGGTTTGCGGTTGTAGTGTTTGCAATGTACTTCTCTTACTACTAGGTTGTGAAGAGGATAAAGTTTATGGTATGAGAGATTAATTTGTGACACTATTTTTTTGGTACAGTAGTTGAAACTACCTCTAGTATCTTGTAGGGATGACCCCACAGAGTAAAAATGATGCTATGGGGTCAAGACTCATAAAAACAATGATGCCTCCACATATATGATTGGCCTAATAAAACATCACATACTTCCAATGGGGAAACATCACACTATACCTCATCCTTGAAGGTATTGATGTCATATGATAGGAAGCATTGCTGGTTGACATGAAGATATCCTCCCTTGCAGAGCCATCCAATGTTTTATTGTTGCAAGTGTGGTGTTGTCAGAAAATATAACTTCTTGATGACCTGTATTGAGATGAGGTACTTCTGGCTTCGTCTATCAACAATAAAATGCAGTGGGATCCCCTTGGACCACATTTATGAATGGAAAAGGTGCTCTTATTTTGGTTGGATTGTTGTGGTTGTGACAATAGCAATCGATTCTACATCAATTATCTGTCTTGTTTTATTATTTTCTAAATCGGATTCCAATTCGGGGCTCGACTATGTTTCTTTGAACTCGACTACTAATGATTTTTTTGAGAGACATTCATAGATGTTGTGCCAAAGGATTTTTTGGAAGTCACACCACTTCCTAGTGTCCTTCTTCATCTTCCCATTTCTCTTTGTTTACTATGTCTTGGACAAGTTATATTGAGTTTGACTATTATGTGAGTTAGGGTTGCCTTTACCATAGATATGCTCGATTTTGACAACATATGTATAAGAATATCCCAATGATGAGATGTCTAGAAACTATAGTTTGGTTTGGATGTAACTATGTAGAAACAGATGTCACTCAGAGTCTTTGATACCCATCTTGGTGTGCAAGGTATGGAAGTTATTTGTGAACTCCAACATTGTTTGGTCTCGTTTTTTATGCAGCGTGGTCCATCTAATGTACTGGTCATCATAGCTTCCCACAGGGTAATATTGCTCATTGAAAGCATCCATAAAAAAATACCAAGTGGGCTCGGCCCCAAATATTCCAGACTCCTCTATGGAAATTTTCTCCCAGTAAGTTTCCCACCAATGTTTGACATGGGGGAGAGCCTTAAGGAGCGCAAAGCTGATCTTTTCTCTATCGAAAAAATTGTGAACAGAGAAATAACCTTCTATCAAATTTAACCATTTTTCCAAAGCATCCACATCGAGATGACCTTAAAATATGGGAATATCGAAGTTAACTTTTACCTTGAATGGGGTAGTGTCTCCAAAGAGACTGCTTAACAAAGATGTGCATGTTATTGTCGACAAGCATTGAAGGAATTGGGAAAAATTCTCCAACATATTGTTCCTCTATTGCGTGAGGGATTTGACGAGAAACATATCGATGGGATATTATAATCCCTCATTCCTCTTCTCTTCTACCATGGGAGGCCTCTTGGGTTGGCGAGAGAGGTTATCCTCAAGGGAAACTATTTGGAGACCCAACTCTCTATATCCTGACCTCGTCGGGGACATGCACAAGAAACAAAAAGGAGTAGCATGCTCTAATACCACTGATCCAAATTATTTTGAGAAAAAAATGAAGGCAGAGATGTAGAAATGAAATATAAAGAGATATTGTAAGATACACAAAAATATTTTAGTAAACACAGAGATACAATAATGCACAATTTTTATTAATGAGAGAATGTTCAGAAACTGTAAAATTACAAAGTGAATGACTCGATAGAAAGGTGACATCTTATCCCTAAGAAGAGATGTGATGTCTATGCTCATTTTCAAGAAGATGATGATTTTTAAGATAAGGCTCTATAGGCCTTTTTATCATAAATAAAATTCAAAAACCTAACCTCAGAAGATGAAACACCAAAAAAAATTTGGGCCCTGATGGGGGTAGTTGGTACTTCAACTTCCCAAGTGCGTAACCTTTTCATATGATGTCTGTTTGGGGTTCATGATAGCTCATTTGAAAGGTATATCCAAGGACTACACATTTTTCATCACAATTTGGATAAATACTATAGTTTTACTGTGGTGGGCACAAAAACGTTGTTTAGGGCCTCAAAATAACCCTCAAAGTTTAGGACTAAAAAATATGTAGAAAACCTGCCAAGGTGGAAACCCTTGTTTTGAACTAGTGCAATAGGTGGGTGGTCATTGATTTCCACCTAGATCACATTTGGAGATGGAGATTCTAGGGATTCATATCTTCCTTCATTTTGGATCCTGTAAACTAGGGGGTTGGAGCCTCCTAGTTGGATTTAGAGAATTTGGGGATTTTTGGATTTCTTTAGGTTGGATCCTATAAATAGAGGGTAGGTGCCTCTTTCCAATTGGTGCTAGAGAATATTGGAAGTTGGTTCTTCTAATGAATTTAATTCTTGACATGATATAATCAAAGCATAATGTGGTTTTCTCCCATTTGGGTTTCCACGTAAAAGTCTTGTGTACTATGTATATGTGGTTATATGTTTACATTATATTGAATGCAATCATAAAGTGATAAATTGTTGATAACTTAATGTTTACATGTTGTGGTTTAAAATGGTACAAATTTCTCAATACTAATTCACCCCCCCTCTCGGTATTAGTGAATATCTTAACAATATCATTCTTATTTTCATCTATATTATTATCCAACCCATTCCTTGTTATTGACCTAGCATTCAAATCATTAAGTTGTTCCTCCAAATTGGCTAGCTTGTTATGCATGTACTCATTTTATTCTTGAGTTATAGATGAGACTTCGGGAGGTTTAATTTGTATTTACATATTTTTTGTACCCATGTGGAATAACAATAATAATACTCCTCTATTTCCTCTTTATCACAAATTTTGAATCACCAAAAATAAATATTTCAATAAAACATTATGCCAATTGTAAGTTAAGTACCTTTCAAACTCTTAATTTGAAGTTTGTTCTCCTAGCCGACTTTCCTTCTTGTTTATTTGTGAAATTTTGGCCCTTCTAAGTCTACAATTTCATCTTGTAGTTCTCGTATATGTCATCTCATTGATTCCATATATCTGATCAAAATTGGATGTTAGGGTAAGTTTCCCAATCCTTGTTTATTTTTGGCCTTTCCAAGAGAGTGAAATTATATAGAATTCCACAGGCCCAATATTTAATATCTGATCCTAAAAATTGTACCAGACATACTACAGACTGTACTCTTTCAAATCAAAGTAGTTTCACTGAATTTGGATCCTCTTTGAAGAAGAAATGACAATTGTACCTGGAACACATGTTTGAGACTAATAATAGGACTAGTCAGAAACCCTATATTCCACAGGGTGTATTTCTAAAAGTATAATGACCCAAAATATGAAATGGTTTTGCTATGGGGAAAATCCCCCTAATCTAGGTCTAGAGACTAGGTAGAGCCTTGACACATTAAAAGACAGAAAATATTCTATTTTACCCAAATCCAATAATACCTTATGATAATTAAGGGAAGAGAAAGAAGATCGAAATGTGTACCTTAAGTCCTTATGAATTTTTTCGATCCCTTCTGATTGTTATCCACTCCAAGATTGTAGGCCTCCTCCCAAAGAAGACCTGAAACAATCTTGCAGAACAGACTATGACAACATATGCATAATTATCAAGATCATATACAGGGTTATTTATTCATGAAAACATTCATAAACACAAACAAAAACACATAGACATAATGATCTAGGACAAGAAATTTTCTCTTTATTAATAATAAAATTGGAAGTTACAACCTGAATTTTGTTGGCACAACTCCACGAACCTCGCCTGGGTTCCTCTACTTTGTCTCCAAGTGTGCTATTACCAATATTCTATTCTCACAACCAACATACCAATATAGGGGAAAGGATTGATTGTATAAGGAGGATGGATCGAAGGGAATGTTGAGGATGAAACTCTGAACAAAATGCAAGAAGGCTTGGAATACAAAGGAGAAATTTTGGTAGAGTTCTCTTTCTTATCTTACATATATCCAAAATGACCCCGCTAGGGCCCTGTTTGTATGAGAAAATGATGGTTAATTAATTGTAAGAAGGGCTACAAGAGGTAAAATGGTTTCAAATCCTAAGATATCCTATAAGCTGCACCAGAAAGCATGAAATTTATATTTTTTTGTGACTTTTTAGAGTACACGCAGGATTTTAGTTATGTAGCTAGTGTATGTATGCAAGTTGTTAGGCATGGAGATAACATGTATACATGATATTCATATGCAATAGGTCACATATACCATACAAAAACTTGTTTTTTAAGAAGAACTCCAACAGAAAAGGTTGACAGATGTGTGAATGAGTAAGCCAACATCATAAATGCATAGTAGTGGCATTTTGAGTTATAACAAATGCACTCTAATGTGCGAGGTCAGAAGAGAATATGATGGTGGAAATACATTAAAACATCTTTAATAAAGTGGGAAAGAAATAGATTTGAGTA
>JASDQU010195535.1:0-16220 GCA_032191745.1 Picea mariana | reverse complement strand
CAACAATCTGCCACTTGGAGACTGATCACAACAAATTTGTTGATGTTGTACTTGTTAGACTATAATCCACCTTGGACCTGACAATTTTCTCATCTTCACCTTTATTCTTTAAGGACAACTAAAACTGAGAAGGAACTAAGTTTCTCCCTGGTTACTACCTTTGTTAACATGTCTGCAATATTTTGGCTAGTATGCATCTTTTCCAACTTTAATTGTCTATCTTCCAAAACGGATCGTATGAAATGGTAAATGAGTTTTATATACTTAGCCTTAGAATGAAATGTTGAGTTCTTTGCAAGACGAATAACACTCTGGCTGTCACAGTACAACCTACTGTTCTCGTGCTTATTTCTCAATTTCTCAATTCCTCCATAAACCTCTGTAACCAAATCATCTCTTCACTATCCTTTGTAGCAACAACATACTTTTCTTTTGTTGTTGAAAGTGAAACAACCTTTTTCATTTTTGAAATACAACTTTATATTGTTCCACCTATAATAAAAACATGTTGTGTTGTGCTTCTCCTGCTATCTTTATCACCTACCATATCTTAATCAACATGTCCCTGTAGAATCATGTTTCAACCTCCAAAACATAATGCATGAGTAGAAGTACCTTTAAAATACATGAGAATCCATTTTACTTCCCCCTAATGTTCTTTACTTGGATTGTTCATATACATTCTCACAAATCCCACTGCATGTGAAATATTTGGTTTTGTGCACACCATAACATACATCAAGTTGTCAATTGTTGATGAATAAGGGACCTTGGACATGTATTCTATATGTTCTTGTGTTTTGGTACACATTTCCTTTGTTAATTTGAAATGGATAGCCAAAGGTGTACTAACTGGTTTTGTATTCTTCATTCTAAACCTCTGCAACACCTTCTCTATGTACTCACCTCGAGACAATATCAAATTGTGATTTTTCCTGTCTCTTGTTATTCTCATACCAAGGATTTTCTTTTCAACACCCAAATATTTCATCGAAAATCAATTAGCTAATTTACATTTTAGCACATTTATATCCTACATGTTACACACTACAACAAGCATGCCATCTACATATAATAGAAATATAATATATCTTTCATTTTCTATCCTCTTAAAATAAATACAATGATCAAAATGACATTAACTATAACCTTGTTCTGTCATAAAATTTTCAAACTTCAAATACCACTACCTTGGAGCTTGCTTTAGTCCATACAATCTCTTCTTTAACTTGCATACCAAATTTTACTTCGCTTTGAGCTCATACCCCTATGACGGTTGCATATAAATATCTTCCTCCAAATCCCCATGGAGAAAAATTGTTTTTACATCTAACTGTTCAAGATGCAAATCTTCTACTGCCACAAGAC
Source organism: Picea mariana (assembly GCA_032191745.1). Taxonomy (NCBI): domain Eukaryota; kingdom Viridiplantae; phylum Streptophyta; class Pinopsida; order Pinales; family Pinaceae; genus Picea; species Picea mariana. The sequence continues at coordinate 14,852 of JASDQU010195535.1, read as the reverse complement.
TTAAAATAGTCTTGATTGAAGTCATTTTAACAACAGGAGAAAATATTTCATCAAAATCTATAAATTTCTTTTGTGCAAAATCCTTTACAACAAGTCTACATTTGTATCACTTTTTTCCTCCATCTTCTTCCTTCAACCTGTAAACCCATTTATTTTGCAATGTTATTTTTCCTACAACCAAGTGTCAAGTCTAGTTATTTACCAAAGAATCCATTTCCTCTTTCATGTCTTTCTCCCACTTCTTTTTAGTGTCTACTTGCATTGCCTCTTCATAACCTTCTGGTTCATCAGAGTCAGTCAACAATAAATAATACAATGAAGAAGAGTATTGTTCAGGCAGTCTACTTAACCTGGTAGATCTTCTAACAAAACTTGTAGGAGTTTGAGGTGTCTACTACTCCTATTGTTGTACTTTTTGACTTTTTGTTACGTTTGGAATTTCATGTTCTTTGATTTCATCAAGCACTGTGTATTATGTGTTTTCATTTTCCTATTCTTTTCCTTACAATTGATCTTTGTACATGACCTTTTCATTGAATATCACATCTCTACTCCGAATGATTTTATGATTTTCATAATCCCATAAGCGATAACCAAAACCATTAACATTGTATCCAATAAAGGTACACTTCTTAGATTTTTCCTCAAACTTTGTTCTATTTTCTTTAACAATATGGATAAACGATTCACGGTCAAAAGTCTTTAGAAATGAGTATTTTTCCTTTTTACCTCTCCATGCCTCCTCTGGAATGCTACCATCCAAGGAGCTTGAAGGCCCTTTGTTTATTAAGTAAATAGCAGTATCTACAACATCTTCCCAGAACTTTAAGTGAAACCCAACATGCATTCTCATACTTCTTTCACATTCCATGATTGTCCTATTCATCCTTTCTGACACATCATTTTCTTATGGTGTTCCTGGAACTGTCTTTTCTCTATGAATCCCATGGTATGAATAGTAATTATCAAACTCCTTCCTACAATATTCACCTCCATTGTCTAATATGAGACACTTCAACATTTTTACTGTCTCATTCTCAACCAAAGATTTGCATTTCTTAAAAGTGTCAAAAACATCATATTTTTGTCGAATGCAATAAACCAAAGTTTTTTTAGTTTCATCATCAATAAAAGTAACATAATAATGAGACCACCAAGAGATGATACCTAAGCTGGTCCTCATACATATGTATGCACAAGCTCTAATGTTTGACTCTTTTTTTCGTTTCCAACCCTGAGAAATATGACTCTCTTGTGTTTTCCATAAACACAGTGTTCACAGAAATCCAAATCAACTTGTTTAAGATTTGGAAACAAATTCATTTTTTGAAGTATACGCATACCCTTCTCACTCATGTGTCCAAGCCTATTATGCCACAGTGTTGTATCCACACATGTAGAAGTTAAAGATATTGAAGAGTCATTACTACCAGTACATAAATACAATGTACCTACCTTCTCTCCTTTTTCCATTATTAGTGATCCTTTAGTGACCTTCCACGCTTTATTTGTAAATGTTGATATACAACGTTCACTTTCCAACTGTCCTATTGAAATTAGATTTCTTCTCAGATATGGTATATGTCTCACCTCTTTTAGTAACCACTTGTTTCCATTCTTTTGCTTTAATTGTACCTTACCCATTCCAACAATTTCACATGGTTCATCATCACCCAAATAAACCTATCCAAAATCATCTTGAACATAATCTTGGAAATATTTCCGATGCGGTGTGGCATGAAATGAAGCCCCTGAATATACTACCCAATAATCAGTAATATTATCTAAAGAAATAATCAAAGCATATTGTAACACATCACATGTTACATTTGCTTCCTAATTATTTTCCTATTTTCCATCTCTTTGTTTCTTTGGATATTTGCAATCTTTCATTGCATGTTCTTTCTTCCCACAATTCGAGCACTCTATCTTTCCTAGTCTGGATTTGGATTTTTCCTTCCTAGAATTCTCACTATTCCCTGAGCTCTTTCTTCTATCCTTTTGTATTCCCTTGTTCTACAAAGTCAATGCATTACCTAATGTCTCACCTGTGCTTTTCTGTCACATTTCCTCACTAAGGATAACACCAACAACATCATCAAATTTTAGAGTGTTTGAACTAGAGATAGAGTTACTTACAACCATGACTAAGTTGTTCCAACTTTATAGCAATGACCAAAAGATTAGAAAATCCCTAACCTAATCATCAAAGTCCACTTTTACAGAACTTAGTTGATTAGTAACCGTATTAAATTCATTTAAATGGTTGGAAACATACCCACCTTCAAACATCCTCATATTAAATAATGGTTTCATTAGAATTACCTTATTGGAGCTCGAGGGTTTTTCATATAGTTTAGCCAATGCCTTCATCAGATCCTTCGCTCTTTCTTTTGAAATATTGAAAGCCACTGACACTAACATGCACAACCGTATCGTTCCCAGTGTCTTTCTTTCAAGAATCTCCCATTCTTCATCCGTCATACTCACTGTCTGCTTTGCTTTTCTGATCGATGGTAGAAAAATATCCTTTTGATATATATAGTCTTCCATTTCTATCTTCCATAATTTTGACAGGCGATATTTATCACTCGTCAAATGGAAGGGAAATCCCTATCCGAGGTTGTCTAAATAACCCAAGTCGTTTAATGTAGCTTACCCTGATAGGTTTTATGGCTCCGTTGGCCTAAATATAAATAAAATATCTAACCTAACTAACTACTATCATATACTTATGTAAATTATATACATTATTATATACAAAATTGCAAGATTTATTGAAAACCTTGAAAGCAAGTTCGTATGAAGAGAAAAAATCTTAAATAATAATAAATGGAATCAAAATCTATTTATTAATCTACTTTCACAAACAAAAATACTAAAATTTGAAAAAGAAAAACGAATTGAATGCAAATGATTGAGATATGACTTAGATAATCAAAGTTATAAGCTTGAATGATGCATCTACATTCAATAAGAAAATAGTAAAAGGAAATTAAAAGAACTAACCTATATCTGGCCAGTGCCAAAAGAAAAGAAACATTTTTATGTTTTCCTATACCATGCTATCCCTGCAACCTGTCTGCTAAGATAAATTTGATGCAAGCAGATTGTGTAATTTTCAAGATCACAATAACATCAAATGAAATTAACTCCACCATGGTGATTATAATATCCTTAATATTACATGACATACAATAATTAATCTTAGGTGAATCATTCATGATCATTTACATCAACAGAAAAAATTCATATTGATTGACTAGATCTATGCAAACTTAGATTGTATGAAGAAATTCAATACAATTTAACATCTGCATCAAAATATAACCACACCTGAAACTAAAATGATTTTGGGTTCCAGAACCATTAAAATGGAATGCATTAGATATACGGATAACATCAATTAATCATATGGAGTCACAACAAACTAAAGCTATTTTAAAACAACATATAATCAATCACTCTTTAAGACAATCAAAACATAGACCATAACTTTATGATTTTCTGATGTAAATGAAACTTCTTAACTCACAGGTCGAAAGCCATAGTTAAGTATGATCCTATATTTCAAAATCATAATTTAGTTGTAGTCCAAGTTCCCAAAATTTTCCTCATGTCTAGTATCTAGGAAAGTATGAGTATTTAAACATGCCATTGATTTGTTTCTCATATCCAAAAGATGGAGACAGATCTTCAAAAATAAAGTTTTTCCAAGTCAAATCCTTAATTTAGGTTTGTAACAACAGTCTCATGGTAACTTTGCAAGAGTAGTTACACCAATAAAACTATTTTCTATACTGTTTGAAAAAAGAAACAATTTGCAAACTAGAATCATCTCATGATAATTCATTGTTCCAACAATGCTTGAAATCTGTTCCTTCTTAAGACCTGAAAAGAATAAAAATAAAATTTAATTAGAAGAAAATCTCATAAACTAATTCTAGACAAGCTACAAAATCTACGATTCTGTAGCTAGTCTAAAAAAACATGAAAATAAATTATTTTCTAACAAACCAATCAAATCATTAAAACCAACTAAGAATTTGTTTACCAATTCAAACATTCCAAAAAGAGGAATCGTGCATTTCTGAATTCATAAAAACATTGACATTAGTTGAGTGTTTAATAATGATGTCCCTGGATTTCTTGGATCTCTTGTTCGCCCGAGGAGGAGTTTGTTGCAGATCAACTCCCAAATCCCAATTTTCTCTTTCCAAATATCTATTTCGAGCCAACACCTGGTTACGAAATGCTTGTAAGTATGGGATGTCCTGATAATATCTTTGAATCCATGTGAAGCGGTCCTCACAATATACATGTTCCAGATCTGGTAGAGAATGCTTGTGGTCTGAGTTTAGAGGTTTCCCCTGTGCTATCATCATTTTCAAATCATACTGGATCCCTGTAAATCCTTAACGTTCCCTAATAAACATAGGCAGACTGGAAACGAAATCATATTGCGGTGAACCATCTCTAGTGGAATCCAGGCTTACATCTTCGACATAATTCGTTTCTTCTATTACTACTGTCGGAATGGGTTTGCCCTGATTTTGACATTTGTTTGTTGTCATTTTCAACAAAATCCAGCCACTCCTTTTATTTTTAAAATCCATGTCACAACCATCCTGTTTAATTTGTTTCCCCTTTCTTTTAATTTTTTTATTAACCACTAAATTCTGAGGCTGCGAATGACCATGGAAGTTTGGTGACCTGCACCTCAAACGACTAAGGATTTCTTCCAAAGATCTCTTTGGAATAAATTCACGTCTTTTAGAAGTCATTTCTCTTAGAGGAGGGAACTTGGTCAGATCACTAGTCGAAAAGAAAGAGTCTTTTGAGATTTGAACCTCAACTCGGAAATCTTGGAGAGAGTGAGTCGAAATATTTGGAAAGATAGGTTCTTCAATACCCTGAGGTAAATGGGAATTGGGATCAATTTGTGAAGGAATAAACCCATTCCTTAAAAGAAAACTTTGCTAGGTATCCCTTGTGTTCACCATGTTGGAACAGATATTGAAATTTCTAAACTTTGTGTCCCTTGCCAAAATTTATGTCGGTTGCACGCTAGATTTTTATCCTTCTATCGTCAAGCGTAAGATTTTCTGCTGCAGCAAACCTCTAAAGCTTTCACCACTTTTTTTGTTCTCCGCCATTGGTCAAAATCTCAGATCTTTGCGTCGTAACTGGTCAAAATCTCAAAGATTTAGCATCATATTTTCTGAGGCCCTCCCATCTTTCTTTTTCCGCAACTCCTCAATCTTTGAATAGGGTCTTAAAATGTCATGTGACCTTTTTATGTTAAACCAAGCTACAGTTCTATATGTATTACATTGTTTTAAAATTATTTTATATAATTTAAAAATAATCCTTTATTACTGTTTTAAAAGTTTGGTAAAAAAATGAAACTGAAAATAAAAAGGTTTATCCAAACCCATCACCACCAAATCGTTTTGCTACAAAATTATTGGGCCAATTACCCCACGGGCCCAATCTCTAATCAAAGAACTGAGATGAGCGCCCAAGCGCCACTCATCAAGTCACATGGAGGAGGACCTCACGAAAAGGGCTCAAAAGGGGTGCACTACGCGTCGATATCTTCTATTCACACTGATGTATATAAACAATTCAAAGTCAATTATATTGTTGCATATGCGATAATTCCCATTGTTTTTAAAATATAATGCAAATGCACCATCTGTCCAAGCATCAACAACGTCGAGTAAAAAAGGTGTCATTTCCAGAATTAGCAAAAGGAAGCTCATTCTTTATGCACCAAAAACCACAGTCATCACCGACCTGCCAGAGCTCGAGCCAAACCGTCAAAGCCATAAAATCGACTGCCAAAAAACACAAAGGTGTTTGTTTTGAGGAGTGAACGCCTCCAAATTCCAGTCTTCACAGGAAACCAATTTCATGGATGACTGTATTCTCTTTTATGCATTGTTGTTTTTCCTAGGTCATGTCTTCATTCCAAAAGCTTCCAATATCTGTCTGTGGAATACGAAAAGTCTTACTGTGACAATTTTGGTGCACGACGGGCCAGTCGAATTCATATATTACTGGGCACGTAGGGAACTGCATCATCATTTTCTGTATAGCCTGTACCATTCGCATCACCACTCTTCTTTTGTAACGAAACCAATTACATATGTGGTGCATCCCTTTGCAGAACATATCTTGTATGCAACAATATTCTCTATGTCTCAACTAGCTCTAGATATCACCAATAATGTTTCCATTGGTGTTATGTTTGAATATCATTTATGGTTCGATTTAATGAATAATATGGGCCACTGCAACTTCTAGTTTCTCCCCAAGAGGGCATTTAAGAATTTTCCTCTTTTGAAATACTTCATGTACACACCCTCATTTCACTATCTTCATCATTGTCAAGTTCACACCAACTTCAATCTTTTCATGCAAATCTATGATTATCTGTATGGAACAGTCGACAAATCTTCTGATAGTCTCTATGAGGCTGCATGTGAAGGGCGAAAAGAGAGCGTTGATTTCGTATTCCTGACGCATTTAACAAACCTGTTGTCTGTTTTTCATTTGCGTTTAGGTTTTTCCTCATTTGTTTCAATGCCATACTCTTCCAAATGGTATATTTGGATGTTGTGGCCTATCTACAACGCAACCATGCTGTTCTTATGGATTTCTTGACGAACATTCATCGTTGAAAAGAATCGGCTAGATCGACTACATATGCAAACATGAGTGATTCCAGGATACACTTTTCAGAACCTGAGATTCCGGAAAAAATTATTAAATAGCACCCGACCATTCACATCATCGCTAGATTGACGTGTGTCGGGTACTTCGGGCCTTCCAACCTGCACAAAGTTTAACCACGCTCCACTTCTGGAGTTTTGACCACCAGAGGAATTTCATTTTCTACTCCTCCTTTCTCCTGAAGCCCGAAGGCCCAAAGTCAGGGTTCCAATCATATGTATCAACGTCGATGGGTAGAGTTCCATCTGTCAAAGAAAAACGTAGAAGCTGAGCTTTTGAATATTCATGCATGGGTGTAAAAGGAGCGGCGTTGTGCATACAATTTTCAAGATGCGCCCACAGTGATCATTTGTGTTGCAAGTGTGTGTAGGAGGTTATGAAGCTACAATCTGGATTCGGGGAAATTTATTGTTTTTACAGTAGGGAATTTCGGGCGTTTTTTCCCAGCAAACGACAGCGAATTTTTGGATTTGGAAGAAATTATTGAGTGGCCTTGGTTGATCCTTCACTCGGGCATTTTCGTTACAGTGACCTCCAAACAGTTTGTGAGGCGGTGAGACTCTGCATTAAAGTTGATCATACAAAGAGACCATCCATGAACCAGATATGCCACTTGTCAAAGCTATTAATTTGAATGGATGCAATAATGGTCAAACTTATTCCTCGAGGATAAAATCTAACTATATTGATATTTCCTCAAGAAAATATGACATACGGTGAAGTTTAGCATCGGTTTTAAGAAGGTGGCAGAGCACCCGGCAGCTACAGAATTCCAGTAAGGTGAATCATTTCCAGAAGAAATCAATATTCAAATCGTTTCCATATTTCTCGCAACAAATCAAGATTTCTTTTAGATTTTTGATAGGATTTTATGTCAAAAATATTGTGTAATGTAACGAGTTAATAGTTAATATTGTATTGGCGATTTAAATAACCTTTTTTGGGAATCAGGAAGGGGGAATAGCCCGAGAGCCTCTTGGGGTCTGGTTTTGTAACGCCATTTCTTTCAGCAAATATAGAACAGAAGCTAAGAGATTCTATATCTAGTCACTATGTAATTATGTTTTTTCTTGTATCCTTTTCTAAAATTTACATTCATTCTTTCTTCCTTCTTTTTCATCTTGTAATGGCTCTAACTCAGTAATACCTCTGTTGTAGTCATTTGTTGGGCAGCTTGGCAGGTTAAGTTTTTCCTCTGTTTATGTTGTGAGCAAAACAAGACCTGTAGCTTGACTGTTTATGCCTATATTGCAAGTTATATATATGCATGGTAGTTGTTTTGAAGCTGTTTTTCATTTTTCTGTTGAAATAAAGATTAGACGTATTGAAATTAGATACCTAACTCTTTTTTTCAGTCCTCTTCATCCCCTATCTTCTATCCATCTTCCTTAATTTAATTAAATTAAGCAAACAAGGTCATGTCTTTTTCGTTTATGATTTATAAATGATTAAAAGACTTGTTTCAGACCTAGTTCTAGAAGCCTCATATGACTGACCAATCAACAAATTATTATTTCATTCAAAATGTGCTAAAGCTTTTACAGCCTAGAATCAACTCTTGCGACAACACACCAATTGAAAATTTACTAAAATGTGAATCAAACCATGATGGAACAAGCTAGATTCGGGGTTAAGGTTCAGCCTCTAATATAGCTTAAACCATCCTCCAAAACCTATTCTCTGGTCACGAAGGACTATCCCGAAAATGAACCATCAATACATGAATGTGGTTATCAATGCCAAGAGACTAATTCATGGAGTTAGCATGGCTCTAATACCACTGTCAGTCCAGGGATGACAAAAAATATAACTCCACATCGATGATGTTTTCATTAGTATGATAGGTTAATAAATACAACAATAAATGACGGTTGGTCTTCCTTAACAGATTACTCTTCCTATCACCTATGACTCTTCATATTTACACTACTGTTACAATAACGCAATCCCAAGGATTACATGTTCGACAACTCCTCTTGGCATATTCAAAACTCATTCTGATCGTTCTCATGTTTTTGGAAGATTGGGAAATGGTACTAAACATCTCCAATTGGTCGGGAACAATTTTGGGAACTTGGGAGTGTTTTGAGTAGCTTCAACTTCAAGGAAATCAGAGCTTGGAAATAGTTTCGAGTATAGAAACCATTAAATTGAAATTCTATTTTTGGTATGAATAGTACCCATTTTTTATATTATTAAATTAAAATGTAAGTATTTGTATTTCATAGTTATAAACACTTAATTTATTACAAATATTTTTATTATATTTATTCAAAATATCACTGTGAAAAAAAGACTAAACTACAAGTAAATATTATTTTAAAAATTATTTAATTAAAAACCCTTGATAATACTCACTTTATAGTTGTGGATATGAAAATCATTTAATTGATGTATGTTTGGGTGGATATGAATTGATGGCCTCTTCATGGCAATAGCTCTAGTCCATTATTTATCTTTTTTCCAATAAAAACAAGAACAATGGTTCAAACTTACAAAGATGTTTCAAGTTAATATATGTAAAGTTTAATTTTAAAAAGTTGTTAAAATTTTATATATGTGTTTTGTTTCTAATTTTCTACTTGAATCTTTATGGATATTAAAGTTTCAACATTGTGTAAAATATATTCTTATAATTACTAACATAAATTTAATTAGTAATTTCAATATTATAATTGTTCTTGTATGAGTAAAGCTAAACTGGAATGGACTGATCTCCAATTTTATTGAAATAAAATTTAATATGTATCAATATCTCGATACATGTAATCCAAAATACTATTTTATTATATAATGTTGTCATTCCCAACTTAACACAAATTTAGGTGAAACTTCCAATCACACTCGTGTAAAATAGAATTTTACAGATTATTAATTTAAAAATTATTATTTCATTTAAAAAGATAATAAAATAACTAACCTTTAAAATAACAAAATAAATTTAAAAAGACTTTGTCTAACTATTCTACGAAATGGTATTTTTTGCCGGAATTTGGCTATATAAATTTGCACGAAATCAATATATTTTTGTTGTTAAAAAATCATTTATGAATGCACAAATGGATTCAACATGCTGAAAAACCCTTGGGGCATTGAGATTATATAGAAATAATATTTCAAATCTGAGGATCTAACAATTTCTTGTCGAATTTTAAGAAAATGTGCTCGAAAAATATCGACAGAAAATAATCGTTTTGTAGAACATTTAGACTACGACATAAAAAATTGAAAAAAAATACATATTATTATTAATAATAACAAATAGTATGCATATTCGTATTATGGTATATGAACAAAAAAGGATAAGGGTTCGGACCCTATGGTGGCGTCATTTCCGAGATGGATTTTTTCTCTTTGCTGAAAGGTATGGTGATGACAATGATGACAGACGCGCGACATTCCACATTCAATGCGAAAAGTGGTTTTGGAGAAGTCTGTATATGCACATATTCTCTCGACGTCATGTTCCCTATGGAAGTCTCGCAGCCAATTGATGACAAAAATGAATTCAATATTTTTATATGGCCTCTGCTCAAGCGACCGGTTCACGTGAATAACGTCCACGTAAGTTGTAACAGGTTTATCATTTTTTAATTTCACTAATAGTGTCATCTCTATATAGAATTACTTACCCGATGTCTCACCTGTGCTTTTCCGTCACATTTCCTCGCTAAGGATATCACCAACAACATCATCAAATTTTAGAGTGTTTGAACCAAAGACAGAGTTACTTATAACCATGACCAAGTTGTTCCAACTTTATAGAAATAAGAAAAAGATTAAAAAATCCCTAATCTCATCATCAAATTCCTTTTTTTACAGAGCCTAGTTGATTAGTAACCGTATTAAATTCATTTAAATGGTCGGAAACATGACCACCTTCTGACATCTTCATATTAAATAATCATTTCATTAGAAATGCCTTATTGGAGCCCGAGGGTTTTTCATATAGTTTATCCAATGCCTTCATCAAATCCTCCATTGTTTCTTTTGAAATATTGAAATCCACTGACACTACCAGGCACAATCCTATCGTTCCCAACGTGTTTCTGTCAAGAATCTCCCATTCTTCATCCTTCATACTCGTCGACTACTTTTCCTTTCTGCTCGACTGCAGGAAAATATCCTTTTGATATATAAAGTCTTCCATTTGTATCTTCCATAACTGGTAAGTTTGGCAGTTAAATTTCTTGACCTTAAATTTGCTATCTTCTGCCATTGCTCCCACTCAAACCAGGAACCCTCTTTACCTGTGAGTTACCTTTCGCTCTGATACCAGTTGTGACATCCCCCAAAATAAAATATTCTTGGAAATTTAAATTTCTGAAAATTTATTCTGTTTTTAGTAAATTCGAATTTGAAATTTTTTTTCCATTTATGGCAATTCCGAATTCTGAATTTGTTATTTGTAATAAATTATTATGACTGTTGGGAAGAGATCTGATTTGACCCAACTAACTATTTGACAATGACACTTGTTTAAAAACAAAATATTTTATATTGACTGAAGGAGGACAAATGGAACAACCATGTTAAAAATAGCTAACCATGACTCCATGAGTGGGGAACATGTTGGAACAACCCCTAGGCTGAGTTTTACAAGTGGAAAATTAGTGATTTGGCCATTGGCAGCCGCTGAAAATCAGGGATTTAGGAAGCTGTGAAAATTCCAAAGGGAGGGAAAAAAGACCTAGGCAATTAATAAATAAGAATTTGTGAGGAGGCAGGACGCTGCCAAGTATGCTGGGAAAGAGACTATTGATTTTTTTCCTTGCTGTTATGAACACTGAATGAGTGTGAGGCAAGAAGGAGCTACTGAATTGAAGGACATTGCTGAAGAGGGATTTCCAAGTTCTCCCTCATGGACTCATGGTCAGGCTAGGGGGTGAACCGTGCAAGTGATCTTGGCTGCTCGGTTCTATGATTGGGAGGAACGTGGCTGTTCCTTTTGTTTTTCCGCGAGTTTAGCTCGGATATTCCACTCTAATCCTTATCTGTCTGAATGATTTTATATCTAATGTACTGTGCATGTCAAATCTGAACTGAAATGGTTTCTAGTATTTGTTTTAATGATCGTATAATTGTTGTAAATCATTTACTGTATCTAAATTTCAGTATTTCTACCTCTATGAGATGAATTGGTTATTGATAGAGTGGAATCCTTAAATTTGGTATTCATTCAATAGCCTACACAAAGGCTGTTCGATTTCATGAAATATACAGTCCACTTTACTATTAAATATTTTACATATCAGTTCTGGAATCATTCCCTAGTAACCTCTACTATGGATTTAGAACCTGTACGTAAATATAAAATATATGATCTCCTCATAGAATTCAATGATTAGACTGTCGGATTTAAATTTGGAAATGTTTCCTGAAATTAAAACCTTAAGTAGAATCGAATATGTATCAATGAATGAACAAATCTATTTCACACATATATATTTCATTCTGCAATTTTAATTCCTAAACAGAATCACATATATAGTCAAACTTGGATAGAACCAGAATAATGAAGCATATGGGAATGAACACAATCAAAGGATCAAGACTACTCTAAACTTAACGACATATTCATGCTAGGATCATACTACAGGAAAGCAAATAAATGATTTCACTGATACATTATCAATGTATGACACATCTTACATATGCTGTGCGCAGAGAGAAACAAAGAATTTTATGGCTATAGCATTACCATTTAGGATATCTATAAAGTTTGTTTCGCATTTTACAGAAAGTTATTTTAAGAAATTACAGAGTTACAATTTATTCTAAAGATGCAACCGTTCGAAAGACAAGAATCTACAATACGCAGAAACTTGGAGATGCGAGACCCTGCCTTTGAATGATCCACGTTGGGGTAAATTCCAAATAAGAATTGTGTTAACAAGAGACTAATCATACATGCATTAATAAAGTCAAGAAATGATGTCTATTATAACTATTTTAAAGATTTCCGAATACTTTAAATTATAGAAGTAATGTACAAAACGCCGAGGATAAGCTATTTCCAAATAGAAAAATAATATTCCTCCATTACTAATATTAACATATTTAAAAGTTTTCCCAACCGTAAACTTAGATATGTTTTTGCCAATTTCTATGATTAGCATATCTGTCATTTCCCTACATCATACTCAACTCTATATATCTCCTTAAATGGAACTTTAACAAAAATAAAACAAATGGGATTTAACCCTCAGACATCCAACACAGGAAATCGGAGCATGAGTAATGTTAATTTTAACAATAGAAAGCTACAAACAGAATCATGCCCTCCATGCTTTGAATTAAGAAGGAAGTTGAGAGCCACATTTCGGAACCCAAGTACCTTTGTCATAATGTGTAGAGGCCGGATACCTACACTGTGAAGTGGGCATATCTGAATTTGGCCATCACATAAAACATTAGTAAAGTACAGAGTAGGATTGTAAATATAGAATCGAAAGGGCAAATTGATAATCACAGTTATGCCAGAATACTTAACATAAGGGCCGAAACACCGCGCCCTCAAGTTGTCGTGCCCTTGTCTTGTAATCGACCCTGGCCGAGGGGAGGATAGTCCCTGGAACTTTTGGTGGGTACCCTCGCAACAGGAAGAGTCCCACCATTAATACAAAGAATCCCATTTATACAGAATTAAGCAATTACTTTGAAAAATAAAATAGCATTGCAAACTCAAGAGTTAAATCTTTTATTAAAACCATTTATGAACAAAAAATGAAGAACATAAGGAACGACATCATACACAAAGTCAATACAAGATCTCGTGAAAAGTACCCTAAGTTAGTAAGAGATAAACTCTCGGTAAACCACCACCTTACCACAAATAATATGCATCAGTCGAAGAGGAGAAATAGAAACGTTAAGAATCCAGTGTGACCCTATTTTTCTCTCCTTGAGCCTTTCAAATACGAGACACAAGGTAAACAAAAAGGAATGAACCAGAAATAAACCCACGGGGTACAAACAGTGGACGCGAGGTGTGACTTCATGTTCATAGAGGTAAGGACTAGTGACTCTCGGATACAGCGAGAAACCTCTTCTAAAGTCGATACCAAAATAGAAAGGAATAACGTGTAGACTCTGAACATAAGTGTCAGAAGTAAAGAGGGCCTTTAAATTCATAGTAAAGGCTACAGGAAGTAAAGTATTTCTTTGCATAAACCAAACATTGAACTTTGTTTCGAACTTGAGATACGACAGTTCCCTTAAAAAAACTTACTAGGTAGTCGGGTGTTGTCGTCGACTTTACCAAAGTTTGCCCATATAGATGGTAGGCTTTCCCTGTGGAGGAATGCATAATACAGAACCCTCTCGTTCGTAGTCACAAGGGTAGAAGAGAGACCGCCAAAACCTAAGAGGGACGAGTACCACTCTTTACATTACGAGAGGTACATTCCATGCACTAGGGCAAAGTTGGCACACTAGGAATGGGAAGAAAAGGAGGGAGAGTCATCAGGACTGATGTTGAAGAGGACCCTAATTAATTTCATGACATATCCCGAACTCCTCCTGATAGGTACAACCATCTCCCTTAACGCTGAAGATAATAACAACAAATCCACGATTGTCCAGTGAAACTATTTGATCGCTAAACTTTTGTCATTGAAGTTATATTTCCGTTACCCCAACAGGAAGAGGAGGGTTAGTTAGTTTAGTTATGTATAGAATGGTGTGGAATTGGTCGGGGTTCAATTCATTATGGTGGAGGTGAATTGTATCATAACTAAAATGAAGTCATCAAAGAAAACACATTGAAACCACCCATAAATCTTCTTTAATATCCCTAAACCTCTTCTTGGTACGTATTATATCTAGGATTTGAATTCTGAGGTTGACACAACTAGGTAGGAGTACAAGCATTAACTCTTAGGGATTCAAACTTATGTGCAAAATCCAAATAGCCTGATTCTATTAAACAAGGGAACAAAAATTTGAATTCTAGTGTATAGGTAGATATGGGTATTGTATTAAAGTCTTTATAGTAACATATGAGTTAGAAAAAATACTTGTATTCGATGGGAACCTCTCTTAAGTGTTGAGCTAGTATGTTATAAGGTTACGCAAAGAAAAAAAAAATGTAAGTACCCATCATACGAGTTGAC
>JASDQU010195534.1:1729-13190 GCA_032191745.1 Picea mariana | reverse complement strand
GATATGCATCACAAGTCCCAAGGGATGACTCAAAATCATCCTGAAAATGCCGCGACCAACCATCCTCGAATAAATATGCAATTATGTCATCATCAAGCTACCAAACATATGAATCATATAAGCATGAAAAGTAGTCCTCTGAAGATGACAACTCAAATCCGTTTTCTTGAGATCTACCCTCAATGTCGTAAATGGGATCTCTATAAAAAATGAGATGAACAAAATACCACTGCATCTCCGAATCTATATGAAAGTGTCTATATGATCATCAACCATATCTAAAGGTTCTTCTATAAGACCATAAACATGGCTGAAAATGATCATCTCTTTGTCTTCATGTGTAGGAGGAGTAAAGACATGGACATCTTAATCAAGTGGAAGGGAAAATATGAGCACTTTGTATTCGTCAAATGCATCATCCAGATATTCAACATGAGAAGATTCATGAGGATCTTCTTACTAACTTTATTCATATGTGTGTCCTTTGTGAACTTCTTCATTTTAAAGGGCTAGTTCTTTGGTAGGAAATAAATCTTTTATATGATTAATCATTTTCTCAACATATTTATTAGCAACCTTTTCCTTTTCCATCTATAAAAGTGCCATCTTCAAGGCATACCAGGTTATGGATGACAGTTCATCCCATGGTCCCATATTTCCATTGAATGAAAAGACACCTAAATGGAGTCTCTAGATGAGATCAAGCCTCATCAAAGGATGGAAAGGGGGAAATAAGGAAAGATGGGTTCTCATAAGGTGGAGTTGCCAGATGATCTTTTAAGAAAATATTATCAAAAGTGAAAAGGGAACGTCCTTTAGGTGGAGTCACCAAGAAAGATAGGGAAACTTATTTGGGATAGCTTGTCAAAGTGTCATTAGGGTTTGGAAGTGGATTCAAAATCCGACCCAGAAATGGTGCCAAAATGTGATTGCACAAGTTGTAGGTTGGGAAAATCCTGACCCAACCACCAAATGGTGACAATTTTGAGAACACCTACCCACTGTCACTTTAGACAGGTATTCTCGTCACTTTAGAGATGATAGAATCACCTCAAGGGGGGAATCTCGGTGACCCTAGGGGTAAATGATATGGAAAGTGATATGTATGAATGGATTCACCTATAGGTCAAGTTTATATGTGTGGAGAAGGGCTTGAATAAGCTCTTGGTGGTAGCCAAGTTTTCCAATAAGTAGTATACCTTGTCAATGTTGATTGTACCTTCCCAAGACACAAACAAAATGATGATACAAGCCCAAATACATGATGGAAAACAAAGTTACGCTTGTTGTCCCTAATTGAAATAGTTAGTAGTAGTGTATATGAGCAATACAATCAATGAAAATGGCTGAAAAAATTGCTTCAATAGACACAAGAATTTACTCACGTGTAGCTCTCAACAATGAGTAACTTAGTTAAACAATGAAGCAATGAGAGGTCTATTTTAATAGAGATAATAAGCCCACAATGCTGCTATTATAGAAGCAGTAAACAATTATACTAGATCAATGATAATGAACTCTTTTTTACTTTGTCCAATGGACCATTTTGTAATGCTATATAAATTCCTAACAAGCCTTCTCATAATATAAAGTTACTCATTTTGGCTTCTCTCATATTTTCTATTGTTCATTGTGAGATTAATTAGCTCTGATTCATTTACTAGAGTTTTAGAGGTGAGGCTCCTCTTTGAGCCTCACCTCCCGAGTACTTCATTTAAATGTTTTTTTTCCATGCTTCTTTTCATTCAATATTGGCATGTCTGAGCTCATCCTCTCTCGGCATTCAAGCCATCCATATCTCAACCCCCGAGATCCAGATCAGTAACTTTAAATAGCTACAACATAAATAATACTTCAATCAAATCAACAAACAAGTACATCAATCATTATATCTTTTCAAGGAAAGTAGATTTGAATATTTATTTTCTAATTTTTACAAAGTATAGGAAACATTATGGTTAAATGAGGGTTCGAAGCGTTGTTTTAGGACAACAAGCCTAGTTTTATGACAACAAGGTTTCTACCCCACAAAAATTCCGCCCTATAGGGAAAAATATGCGCCTTAGAAAGGAGAACACACTCAATAATTCAGATCTCAGAAAGGACAAGATTTCACGTATCATGATGCAACAATTTTATTTCTCCAATGCAAATTAAAAATGACTGGTGCCTTACTATTGGGTTGTGGAGTTAAAAAACGTGATGACTAGGCTAAGTCCTTGGGGGTGTAATTCCTTTTACTCCCTAAAGCAAGCTAATCCCAATAGGAAATGCTAAGAGGGTGTAAGCCCTTTAAATTCTCTTAAAAAAACCTTATGCAACAATATGACCTTGTATGTATGATATTGATCCATAAAGAACCTAGGGGTGTAAGACCTTTTATTTCCCAGGGTTTGTGAAACAAAAAAAGGTGAACTTGGAGGGTGTACATCCTTGTAATTCTCCAAGAAACCTTGAAATTATTGACCTTTCAAAATAAAAATAAATGAATCTTGGGGAGGGTGTATGCCCTTATACTCCTCCAAGTGTTCATCCACTAACAATTATGGAAGAAGCAAGAACTTTAGACAATAAATGCAGAATTTCCTTACCAATTCCAAAAAGATGCGAGATAAAACCATAAGTGACCAATAAAATTACCATTCATAATCATGAGAAAAATCCTTCAAGGGTAGTGCACCACTTTTATCCACAAATATCAAGAGAAACCATAAAAATTTCCGAAAAGAGAGATGAAATGCTCCAAGAGTAGGGAAAATTTTTGCTAAGTATCCTTCTCCACAAGGGAGAGCTATGTTCAAATGAGATACAAATGATCTCTATTTATACTAAAACTCTAAAATATAGTTTCTCAACATTCAAAGGGTGAAACATAATATAAGGGGTCAACAACCCTTATCTTACCCCTTAAAACAAATAATAATATTTAATTTTCACTTTTGTGCATTAAAAACCCTAAAATAAGATGAGTCACCCCTTTAGGGAGACGTTTTGGCACTAGGAGCAAGTTGTTCGAGTTGGGGAAGCATGGCTAGGACTCCAAATTCCACTTTTCATCATCCAAACCTCTTCTTCATGGTTTAAAACCTCCTTCCATCAAAACATTCCATGTGTTAATGAGCAATACCTCCATCACCACAAGCCCTATCCCTAGGTGACATCAAGCCTCAAGAAGTGGCATTTTTCCTCTCCTAGGAAAGTCATTTGGCATGTGAGGGCTAGGTTATCTCTTCAAATGTGTCTTCTATACCTCCAAAGTCAAGTCATCATGATCCTACATGTAGGCCCTTGGCATCCAACCTATGGGATTCAGACCCCATGGAAGCCCAAGCTATGCTTGTTCCTCCAAAATTGTCCACCAAACAAGCTCCTGCAAGACAAATAAGCATGCCCTCCAAGGATCCCAAGTCAAAATATCATGGCAAGTGAAAACCACATATAATAAATAAGGCACCTAAACATGTGCATCAAAACTACCTCATCAAATTAAACAAATTCTCCAAGACCCTATACAATTGACCAAGTTTAGGTATGGGAGGGGTGTCATAAAAGTCCTATTGGGTATATTAGCACTGTGAGTCACCCTCAGATTGCAGGAGGATAAGCCCAGTACCCATCAAAATGTTTGTGGAGGTAGGTTTATGAGTGGAGGTCAAATGGACAAAACTCAGTACAAGAATGATTTAACACATAAACTGGAAAAGCAATGCATGGGGAAATGAGGTACTCATTAAATTCAGTCAGTGGTTTGAGTTTAAAAGTGAGAAAAAGGAAGACTTAGTGAGAAAGGCTGACATGTCTGCCATGGGCATCCTACTTTCAAGCATCTTGGTGAAGAAAATATTAGGATCAAGAGCACTCTTGAACTCAAGTTTCAGACACTGAAATATGTCACAACAACATAATAGTCAAACCTACATTATCATACAACTACAACAACTCATTTGGATCCTCCATGCATGAGCATTTCAGCATAAGGGGAAATAAGGTAACAAAGGGAAATTACTCGAACAGGTCACAACAACATTATAATAAAACCTACATTACAATACAGCTACAACCCTTGAATGGATCCTCCATGCCGAAGTGTTTCAACACAGTTTACACGAGACAATGAAAGAAGCTAACTTATATTAATGCGAAAGTCTCAAGTATCATAGAAAACCTAAGAACAACTCTATTATCAAATATTACAAAATAGGGAGCTCTGATCAACCATTTGACAACCGTAACAAAATCTTGAACTGATCTACTTATACTTAGATCAGTCCACAACTACTAAGAGTGTGATCTGGCCATCCCATTCAAAGATTTACATATGTGTAGCCTTTTGTCAGATTGTGCATGTATTCTTCTGTCAGATGCAGGCTCATTTCAACATGGATCTACAGGGAAAACCATCCATCGCAGAACCTTGGGCTAACAACTCTGTCTCCTTAGCCATAATTCTATACTTTCCATTTATGGACTGAGCTGAGGTTTCAACTACCCATCCTTTCTCATTAACTGAATCCTCCTCAGGATTGGAGCGCGGATGGACGACTAGCGGGAAACCACCTATCACTGCCAGATATGATATTATATGCGCACGTTATTTTGGGGCTGTCAAAGGTGGTTTGGATCCACACTGCTTTTGATCCCGCAATTCACAACCTTCTTCCACATAGCTAATTTACTATAACATGGTTTCGATTGCGGGACCTCTCAAGAATTTTATTGTTCGAACATGTTACGTCCCCACAATGAGACGTGGTTGTTGATCTGCTCATGATCTACGATCTGGGTGCACCTGCTAAATTTAGCACCATCGCTAAAGTTCTATCCATCTTTCAATTCTAGGATCCATTAAAACCGCACATGTAAATGACACTAATCTTGGCTCTTGAACAAGAATGCTTCCCGGAGGATGATCTCCTGTAGCTGATGTGGAGGCCTAATGTCGCTATGATGATATGTCGTGGAGGGAGGGGTGACACGTGTCACCTGAAAATAGGCTGAATAAATGTCCAAAAATGATTGAAATGAGTGCCATGTGTTAGCGCTAGATGGATGTCACGTGTCTCTAACAGATGAGTGCCACGCGTCGGAACTAATGGGTGCCAAGTGTCTCCGGCACTTCGAAGTTTGGCATATTTTGAATGAAAAGTGTATATAAATCCTATAGTGTCGATCGTGTGAAGTGATTAGCATGTTCTTATCACTAATTAAACTTGGATTAGTCCGCTTTTATCATTTAAATATTTTGGGACTTCGGGGCTCCGGGCTTCGGAGAACTGTGCTTGCTCTGGTTGGAAAACTCTCGAAGCGACACTCTCCTAGAGTTGACGTCACTGTGCCGATGTGTCATGGAAAGGAGGGTTACACGCATCAGTTGGAAACAAGAAGATGATATGCCCAAAGGTGCTTGGACTGAGTGCGATGTGTCAACTCTAGATGGACAGGTGGCGAAAGAACTGAAACTCTGTCGTAGAAATACTTTGAGAATTTGCAAACAAGGAGGTAGCGAGAACGTCGAAGCTCCAAATTCCAGAGTAGATCTGAGCTGCTAGATCTAGGAGGACACACGACAAATATCCATGCACTCCGCGGGAATGTGTTCTGGAGGAAACCAAATAGAGAAGTGCCAAAACTCCTGAAACCCGAACTCCAAAGAAAATCATGCCTGTCTGCTAGAGAAAGGCATGCAAAAACAATTGATGGACTTCGGGAGAAAACACTCCGTATGAAAGTGAGAGGGGAGAATATAAAACTCCCAAAGCTCGGATTTCTAAAGTAAATCATGATAGTCTGATGGAGAAGGACGTGTGGCACCTGATATTTAACTTGTGGGCCTCTGTTTGGCACTAAAACTCACACAACTTTATAATTTTGAATTCCCGGGGGTCGCTAATCTAAACTTCACAGGGGATCTCTTCCATTGAAAACTGAGCATGCTTTTTTTCTTGCTTCGAGCCCACAATAAACCTCTTTGAGTGTTGCACTTTGTTCTCATGTCTACTTCCTATGGAAACAAGGACTTGAATGACTTGTTGTGGGCTCAGGAAACAAAATAATCAATAATTCGAGACAAAACGATGATGAGAGCTCGTCCTTCTTCGAGGAAAACATAAAATATTCAGGCTGAGACCTTGTCAGGCAAGACACCAAGGGAAACCAGGTTGTCAACAAAGGGGGGAAACGACTTTATCAGTTATAAGGAAAGATTCTAGGACTTGGTGGTGCAGAAGAGAGAGAGAGAGAGATGAGGAATGGGTACAGACTTAGGTATAAACAAAAAACACATACGACCCTTGACAACTTCATGTGATAACATTTGGCTCCACATGGGATGGCATGCTCCCTATGAGCTACCAAGAATGTGCATTTTCAATGCCTTAACTTTTGGGTCATGTTGTTTCTTATTCAAAACAGAAAAAAAAAATGAAGTGGTAATTACAATGGTGGAAAGCCGATTAAACAAAATAATTGTTCATAAAGTTCCCATTGAGAGGGCCACCAAAAAATTCAGAATCCTCCAAGTTCTGCAATTTATAAGTGTTATTTGAAAATACCTCAGAAATATTGAAAGGACCAATACATAAGGCTTCGAATTTACCATGTTTTCCTTTGTATTGCTTGGGGGAATCCCACTTGAGAACTAGATCCCCCAGCTAAAAATATTCCTTGCTTTCCCTCTTGTCAAAGGATCATTTATTTTCTGTTGATGATCTTGCGCTTTATCAAGCATCTGCTCCCTGGTCTATTGTACTTCTACCAGCTGCTGTATCCACCTGATCATATCATCAAGTTCTCCTTGGTATTCCTGGAGGAATTTTTCCATAGGAAAGGCAAGATGAGTAGGAAAGATATCCTCAACCCCATACACAAGCTGGAAAGGGGAAACACCAAGTGACCTCTTTGTTGTAACTCTATCATCCCATAAGGAAAATTTTAGCTTTGAGTCCCATGCTTTCTTGTTGTCTTATAACAATTTCTTGATGATATTTATGAGGCTGTTGTTAGAGGACTCTGCTAAACCATTTACTTGGGCATAGTAGGGAGTATAATGGATTAATGTAATCCCATACTGCTTACATAAATTGATTAATGGTTCATCTTTGAAGGAGGCATCATTGCTAGTAACAATCCTGGTTGGACAACGAAATCTGAACATGATATCACCAAGGAAGCTAATGCTTACCTTGTGGGAGGCACTCCTTGTAGGGATGGATTCTATCCACTTGGTGAAATAATCAGTGGTAGTCAAAATCCACCCATGCTTTCCACTTGAGGCTGGGTGGATTAATCCAATGAAGTCAAGACCCCATTGTTGAAAAGGTCCAAAAACCACCGCAAGTTTCAAAGGAAAAGATTTGAGTTTTTTCTTCCCAAAAAAAATTTGGCATTTGACACAAGCTCTAATATTTGCACAAACATCAGTAAAAAGGCTAGTCCAGAAATAAACATCTCTGAGGATGTTATAAGCTGTGGTCCTCCAAAAATCATGGCCCCCACATAAGCTATCATGAAAATAAGTTATGGCCCTTTGGGCCTCCTATGGATCCAGACATCTCAAGAGAACTCCTAGAGGATATTTCCAATACAAAACCTGATCAATGAGACAATATTTGTTTTCTTTGAGTTTCAAAGGTCTCACCTTGTTCTTGTCCAAGCCATCAGGAGGACACAACTTATGTAGAAAATATATGATGTCTTTATGCCAGGTGCATTCTACCAACCCGGGGTAGCCATGAGAGCTTTTATCAACAATCTCAACTTGCTAATTTTCTGAGTTTATGTTCATAAAATTAACCCCCAAATCTTTACAATTTGATTCATCCAACAACCTCAATAAACCTTGGCCTTTCACCAATTTAGTTGGCTTTATTTCAAGGTCAAATTCCATAATTTTAGCAATCTATTTGCTTCTCTTCCCATCTATGTTAGGCTAGATCAATATCTCTTTCACTGAGGCTGAAGGGACATATGAAACAATATTTGAATGCAAAACATATACTCTGAAATACTTGAGGGTTTTGACCAAATAATAAGCCTAGTTTTCCATGATATCATATCTTATTTTTGCATCCATCAATGCTTCACTAAAAAAGGAAATAGGTTGCTCTAACCCCTCTGTATTTTTTTGTAGCAAAACAACAACCAATGTGTCAAAAGAGGCAAAGGAAAATATCACAAATTCCTTAGAATAGTCAGGGATGATGAGCACAGGTGCTTCAGTCAAATCCTTTTTGATTTGGTCAAAAGAATTTCAAGCTTCAAAAATCCATTTCACCTCATTCCCTTTTCTAAGCATGGTTGTAATGTTCTTAACCAACTCAACAAAATTATAAATGAATCTTCTGAGAAAATTGATTTTACCCAAGAAAGATTGAATCTCTTTATTATATCTGGGAAAAGATAAGGCCTGGATGGCCTTTACTCTGCTTGGATTGATTCTTACTCCTTCTGCTGACACAATATGCCCCAATAATTTACCCTCTTCCATAGCAAACAAATATTTCTTAGGATTGAGGGAGAGACCAAACCTCTTGCATTTCAGGAAGAGCTTCTTCAAATGATGATAATGCTCTTTATGAGATTTTGAGAGCACTGTAATGTCATCTAGATAGATAACTACACATTTGTATTTTTCCCCAATGAAGGAAACTTCCATGGCTCACTGGAAGGTTTCTCTTGCATTTGCCAATCCAAAGGGAATTTTAGCATACATGAATGTGCGTCAAGGAGTAGTGAAGGATGTATTTTCTCTATATTCAAGCAGGATAGAGATATGATCGTAGCCAAAAAATCCATCAATCATGGACATCCTAGATGAAGCAGTCACTCTCTGCAAAATGTGCTCCACTTTGGCAAGGGGTAGTTATCCTTTTTGGAGATTCTGTTCAAATTTATGAAATCAACACACAATCTAATTTCCCCATTTTTATTCCTCATAGGCACCAAGTTAGCCACCCATTTTGAATATCTCAAAGGGATGATGATCTGGGCATCCAACAAATTTTTCACTTCCTTTTCCATAATAGGCTATAGCATGGCGTTTATCTGTCTGAGTTTCTACCTAAAAGGCTTGGTCTCTTCTTTTAAAGGGATCTTATGTTCAATGATTGTGGTGTCATATGTTCTCAAATCTTCATATTTCCAAGAAAACACATCAGCAAACTCCTTCAAGAGCTTGACATACTCAACCCTTTGTTCCTTTGATAAGCTACTAGACAATTTAACATACTTTGGGTCTTCCTATGTTCCCAAATTGCATTCAATCGCATCAACATTTTCAGTCAAACCTTTAACCTTCACAGAAACATCATTTATGTCAAAAAATATCTCCATGGGGACAAGTCCCTTTGGAATATGGTTACTGGGTAACTGAACAATATGATGGTCAACACTTTTATTCAAAAAAATATCAGCATGGGGGTTTTCTTCATTATCCTGATCTTGATCAATATGCAATTCAGAAAATTCATCCACAGTCTCAAGAAATATTTTTATCTCAAGATCACACTCAAAATCCTTCCAATGTTTGAAATTTTTAGGTATAGAGGGTCTATATTTTACTTCCACATCATACTTGAGTCTGGGGGGAAAAGGAACCTTGAACTTACTTGCTGAAATAGACAATGAATCTTCCACAATGTTCTCCTCTCTTGGAACAAATGAGATATTAAAAGGCAAGAAGAAACTATCGATCATATCCCAGACTTCATTTATGTAGGCCCTTAACCTGGGGTGCTTAGTCTGATACAAATTTCTGACTTGATGAACAATCAACTCAACATCTCCAAACACTGCTAGTTCTTCAATTTTCATGTCTTTGGAAGCTCTCAAACATAAGACAAGAGACTCATATTCTACCACATTTTTTTTTCTTTCAAATTCAATCTTGAAAGACAGAGATATGGTCTCTTGGGTAGGGAAAATAAAAAATACTCCAACACCAACACTCTCCCTAGAGGAGGCTCCATCAAAAAACATCTTCCAAATCAAGGTATTGGGAGGAGGGTTTTCACAAGAGGTGATGGGCTCCTTTCTGATTTCAACAAGTATTTGAGGAGCATCACTGAGATGTAGCATACCGGTTCCTAAATCAATATCTACTGCAAAAATGGGGTGGTTGGTCAGATTTGCTTCATCACTGATAATGTAAGCAAGTTGTGCTTCCCTATAAATCCTTCTATGTTCCCGCCAAAATAGATGAATAGTGACATATGAAATATCCATATGCAAATTTTACCCCATTGTTTTGATCCAATATCTAGACAAGAGCATCACAAACTTAGGGTGAACATCAACCACCACAATATCTATGACTACACTTTTCATTGGCAATTGCAACAAGGAAACAACTAGGTCTTTAATAGCCCGAAGGCACTTCACCTTCCTGGAATCAAATGAGTACATGTCATGGTAGGTTTTTGTAAGCTCCAATCCAATCTTATCCATGATAGTATTAGGCATGATATTGTGAGATGCTCCTGAATCCATCAAGCAGTTGTGCAACACTTTATCATGAATGTTTAATGAGGTATAGAAAGGAGGGGATGAGTCATCCCTATCCTCTACCAAAGGCCCTAGTATGACAACCGGTTTTTCATCTTGGAGGTTGACTGAGTCTATGGGATGAGATGAAGGTTCATTCTACGACACTTTGGAGAGGTACCTTTTGAAATCCTCATTTTTAACTAGCTCCAAGAAGGGTAGAGGAATTTTAATCTTTTGAATCTCATTCTCAAATATAAAAGAGGAGGGAGGCTTCAAAATGTCCTTCACTTACGGGATAGGGATCTTAACCACTGTCTAGGGTTTTTTTGCCTCTTTTTCTTTGCTGCTAGCTGCCACACTCTTAGTAGGATTCTTTGATCTAGTAGGTTGATCAGGAGTGTCAGGATTTCCCTCCTTCTTCTTGGACCTAAGGTTGTATCTTTTTGGATTGCCACTGGTCCTTTCCCCTTTTCTCAACTCATTTAGTTGGATATCCATAAGAGACTCTTCATATGAATATTGGGTTAAATGGGGAGATGAAGAGGTATCACCAAGACAATGGATTTCAGAGTCAGTTTCTTCTTCCTCTTCTTCTTCATCAACAACCAAGTTATTTTGGAGAGGGGCTTGGATTTTTTTATCGTCCCTGTCCCTATTTATTTGATCTCTCTAGATAATGTGAGGGGAATTATTTGGTCTTCTGAAATTACCCTTGTTATCAATGTTTTGGGCATTCCTATAGCTATGCCTTCCTTCAAATTTCAATTTCTCAATTTATGCAGAAAGTGATTTTACCAACTTTGTTAACTCATCCACTTGAGGGTAGGCAACATAAGAATCATAGGTTGAAGTTTCAAACCTACATATTCTAATGTCTCTATCAGATTTA
Source organism: Picea mariana (assembly GCA_032191745.1). NCBI lineage: Eukaryota > Viridiplantae > Streptophyta > Pinopsida > Pinales > Pinaceae > Picea > Picea mariana. Next base: position 1,819 of record JASDQU010195534.1, on the reverse strand, counting down.
CTCCTAATTCTGTTAGCTACCAATATATTAGACTCTACTTCAAGAGCTGCATCTTGCATATGATCTAAAGAGGTAGATTTTCTTTCTCTC
>JASDQU010195531.1:0-14607 GCA_032191745.1 Picea mariana | reverse complement strand
AACCAATTTTTTTTTAATGGAGAATATTAGTTACATGATCTTCTTGGGGGAAGGCCATGTGGTTCTTTAATTCCAAGAAATACATAAACCCATTTTTGGTTTGTTTGGGGGTCCACTCACTCACTCATTTTTCATTGTTCATTGTTCACACCTTTCATTATGTTCTCTCTCCATCTATTCTTTCACCCACTCTTCATTCCTCATTCATTTTAATCTTGGTTTGGGAAAGAAAAATGAATTGTGGAGAGGAGCCATGGTTTTGTTGGAAGTAATGACTGCTAGTGTATTCCATCCATGAATTAATTCCTGCGTGTCTAAGATGCATGGGAATGTGTTAAATTTTTCCCACATCTGCGAATCCTGAGAGTCCCAGATTCTTGACCAAATGCACTAGAGACCTGGAAGGAGGTGGAAGGCCTGAGGGATTGTGTGGAAAAGAAGGGGGTCCATTCTCTTGGGTTGTACAGGCTGGGTAGAAGAGAGATGGCATACTTTGGATTGTTGTGTGTGCTAAGAAGCCTGTGAGATCTTGAGTGTTGATTGGTTTGGGAAGCTGAGTGACATTGTGGAACCATCATTGTGGATTCATAGCCCTAGCTCGGGGGTGACATTGTTGCTCAGACTTAGAACAACAGTGTCTAAGGTTGGGTGGAACGTCCTTGGTATGCATCCAATTGGTGATTCATTTCATTAAATATAAGTGATATTTTTCATGTGTTTCTCTGCTTATACATTTATTTCCACTGTGTATCGATTAATATCTCTGAGATGTGCATTTTGATGTGCCTAATTGCTGGTTATTTCTATGCATGGCATGTTTAAACATTCTTTATGTTGTAGCATGAATCTTGATCTCTGCATGTGAATATTTCATGCCTCTTAGTTAATTAAAAATTTATCGAAATTCGAAATTAGTTCATAAACGAGCTTGAAGTAGCATGCCCTGCCTGTGGGTGGTTGGGTACGTTACATCCTTCCATATCTTGAAATTTGTGCACATCATTTCTTCGATGAAGGATTAATTTTTTATAAGCCTCTTCAGAAAACAAATCATCATTTTCATCCCAAAATGATGGTGTTCTCTTTTGAAATACAAATATGAGTTTATTTCTAAATAATTGACCACCCTTAAAAAAATTCATTGCACAAAGTTTTAGCATTTTGGACCAATTGCTTCTTTGTAAGTAATCTGGTGGAATCCATTTTAAATGAAATTCTTTCATTGACCCCTAATGTCTTCAACTCATCCCAAGATATTGTATTTAACAATTTAATAAGATTATCAACAATTAGAGGCTTATCACCCAATTCATTCCCAATTTTATCTATTCTTTGTTGAACTTGGCAAGCTAAAGATCATGCATCTTGTAGCAAAGTAAAATGCTTCCCTACCTAGGATACTTTTGCAATCATTCAGTCCCATAGTATATGTTTAGCTCCAATTAAATAATTCTTGCCAATAAATTTACGATTAGCTTGGTCCATATCTTTTTGTATCTTTTTCTTAGTCTTCTTAGATTCACTCATGAGAAACTCTCTTTCTTTAATCTATTCAAGTAGAATATCAACTTGTTCTTCTTGTGTTGAAACGATTCTCTTGAGTTGTTCTACTTCCACCTCCTAAAGATTTGATTGTGATAGAGTTTTATCCAACTGTTCTGAATAATATTTTGGTGTTACCTCTGATGACACTTGAGATGGAGGAGGAGGTTTTACTATTGTGGCTTCTTATTTCTCTTTTTCCAATTTCACAAACAAGGTTTCATACTGGTTGACCTTCTCATTCATTTGCATCACTCGCTCGACCAATTTTTCTTCTTGTTGTTGAAATTCCATTAGCTCCTTGGTTTGTACATGTTCTTTGGTTGGAATCTTACGCTTTTCGTTCAACACCTATATCTCTACATTATTTTCCTTCACAAGAGATTGAACGAGTTTAGGATCATTTGGGTTTGCACCTAGAAAAATGACATTTTCTTGTAGGTTTATTATTTTAACCTTATTTTCCTTATTTGACCATTTTTCATGTCTCAATTGATTCACAACTTTCCTAACCATTTTCTCCATATTACTCTTTCTGGCAGTAGCTTTTAACAGATCACTGAAAACCACCTCTCATGTCTTCCTATGTAAATCAATTTTTTCAGTAGAATGAATATTATCTAATTTGTATGTCATATGGGTAGCTTCATAATCATCAATTGGCTGAATATTTTATGAGAAAGAACAACCTTATTTTCCTTATTTGACCATTTTTCATGTCTCAATTGATTCACAACTTTCCTAACCATTTTCTCCATATTACTCTTTCTGGCAGTAGCTTTTAACAGATCACTGAAAACCACCTCTCATGTCTTCCTATGTAAATCAATTTTTTCAGTAGAATGAATATTATCTAATTTGTATGTCATATGGGTAGCTTCATAATCATCAATTGGCTGAATATTTTATGAGAAAGAACAACATTTTTTAATAATCCCTCTTTCAAATCAACAATAAAGACTAATTTGGGTTGTGGTTGGTCCTTTTTCCATGTTTGAGGGTAGATTTGCTTGTTGGCTTGACTATTTTGTATATTTATATCACTAAAATGTTTGAAAATATCCACTTTAGGATGTTGTTCACCTCCAATAGATGATGTCCCTATTTTTTGAATTTCTTCTCTAGAAACCAAAGCTTAAAGAAAATGAGCTAAAGAGAAAACCTCTTTATCCATAGGCTCCTCATAGGTTTCTTCTAGTGAGACGATTTCATCTGAATTCACATCTTGCTCTATTGCCTCTTCAATTCTTGACTTTTTTATTTCTAGTTCATGTGATTATATTTCATCTGCATCCATTTCACTAGTGGCTTCATGTTCCCCTCTTTTGTTTCTATTATCCACCTTTTGTTTCTATTATCCTCCTTTGTTTATATTATCCTATATTCTCAAAAATCACATCAACATGGAATTAAGGACCTGTAACCATTTGTGAATTTATTCTATCAACTTCAATTTGTTGTTGAAGGCCTCCCTTCATTAAGTCTGAAACCTGACCTCAACTATCCATGTTTGCCAATTTTTCTAGCTCAGAAATGGGTTGATGAAAGTAGGGGCCCAAACCCAATTTAATTATCCTATTTGAAATGATTTTATGTGGATCATATTTCCAGGAGTTTCCATGAATCAGATCCAATGCATCCAACATTCTCTAAAGAACATTTTGAGCTTCTCTTGATCTCACAATAAAATGACCAACATCTTGTGGAAACTTAAAAGTGATCTTGTGATTTGTAGAAGCAAAATGAATTTGAATTGAATTGAATCTCTGGCGTATATACTCCAAAGAAAAAATTATGGTAGTTAAATAGACAAGTAACTTGAAAGGTGTAAACTCACAACCATACACCCTTATAATTTTACAATCCTTATACAAGTACCATTCTCCCACTCTTGTCTGTGGGTTCAATTGTAGTAAAATCTTGCATTCAGGGTGAATTCAAACATTAAATTACTAGATTTTATCAACAAATTCAAACACTGTACATGATTTTATCAACAAATCTAGTAAATCCCTCATTTTTAGCATGCTTCCTCACTAAAGGTGTCCATTCAGTCACAAAAGAAGGGTTACCTAGCTCATCCTATGTTTTTGTTTCAAAATTCTTGAAATTGAAGGACTGGAAATACAAAATGAGGTATACCAAATATGACTAGTTTCTAAAACACCTTGTTACGTTGAAATTCTCGAACTACAAATGAATTGCATCTAGGTACTTTACATAATTGAATTTCACCAAAGGAGTATCATGTGGGGGGGGGGATTGCTGCCATGAACCCTAGAATTGTTTCATCAATGGTATTATCATGTTCATATCCTATGATTAAGCACATCATAGAAACGGATTCCCTTCCAATGTCGAGAAGGATATCAACTTTATATGGTGGTGGGGACTATGGAACAAAATATCCCTTGCCCATATATCTCTGTAAAAGGCTCACTTTCAGATTTTGTTCCAAAGACCTATATTTTCCTATTAAGAATTCCTCTTGTAACATCTTTAAATCAAGGTTTTAAGTTAAGGCCAACATTTGGAAAATGGCTATGGGGATTATATTAAAGATGGTCGTAGACCCATATATTGGTAACACATAGTGTCGCTGAGGATTATAGCATTGGGCACAAAGGGATACTAGCTCAGGAAAATCATAGGTCTCATGTATAATATATTTGGCGAGGTCTAACTCCCGGGTTCAAATTTGATCAGAGGAATCCATGAACCTACCATAGGAGGATTGTCTTATCTTATTGGGAGTAGTTTGGGTCATCTTAGCTTCATAAATTTCCCCATCTCTATCAAATAAATGTTGGTCTTCAGAAGGGGGTTTGGCTAGACATCTTGTTTTTACAGGCTTCTTTTGAGCATCCATTTTTGTTCACATAGGCAAATAGAATAGTAAAAGATTCAATGAGCCTTAAAATCAATGAACAATTTACCTGCTGATGTTTACACACAAACTTCTAGTTGGCAGAGTCGAAATACCGATGGAGATTTATTTCCCAACAACCCAAAATTTGATTTTATTTTGTTTATTATTCCTTCCAAAACTCGACATTGTACCGAGTAGGCATGGAATTTCAAGTTCACCCTCCCTGTCAAGTGATTTTTTTATGATGGGTAAAATTTTCAAGTACCTTTAGAATTTATAGTTTACCCAATTTTATAGAATGTAATTTTCTTTTGTTATACATCAGAGTGTTTGTGAAAGATAACACACACACACACACACACACACACATATATATGTATCGCTAGAACACTTCTATAAAAATTATGAACAAATTCTTATTAAATGCAACACTTATTACATAACACAATCCACATTTATCGATAATGCATATGATACTTTTATTGTACTATGTATCAATGCTACAACACTTGTACAAATTATTCATAAATTCTTATTAAATACAATACTTATTACACACCACGAATTATGAGATACAATATTATGAACATGTCCAACAAAATGATCAAAGAATCATAATTGTTTTCAACAATCCAAAATTATCACTATAATCTTCCATGGAGGATTTAGAAATTACACAGAAGTAACCATAGTTGAAAAACAGAGAATGATCAATACTAGCATCATAAAATCATAACGCACTTAATCGGTCCACTTGGAAACACCTCAGATATTTCATTTTCGGGCCCATATTTCATGACGTATAGCACACTAACCAGCCCACTTGGGAACACCTCATTTGATATTTATTTTTTGGGAGCGATCTATCATTCCACTTGGCAACACTAAATTTGATAATTCATTTTCAGAGCCCATCTTTCATGGCGTCATAGCGCACTTACCATACCAAACCACGTTTGAAGTTGAGTGGTTTTACATTTAGTAGCGCATCATTACATAAGTGGTAATACTTTACCACCTAGAGGATGCGTGATAAATGAGAATCTGCCATGTCAACATAGTGGTTTCTGCTATGTGGATTGATGGACCAAAATTAAGTGACACATACATTCATGACCCGCGTTAACTGAGAACCGTTGATCTGTTGCAATTTAAATCGTCAGCTGATTGCCATACCATGCTTCCAAATATTTCTTTGTGGTCACACAAGCACACTTAATTAGTCCACTTGGAAACACCTAATTTGATATTCATTTCTGAGGCCCATCTTTCATGACCTCATAGTGAATTAACCATACTAAACCACCTTTTAAGTTGAATGGTTTTACTTTTAGTTGCGTGGATAATTACATAAGTGGTAATACTCTACCACCTCAATGATGCTCACTAAATGAGAAGCCACCGCATCAATGTAGTGGTTTTCGCTATGCAGATCCATGAACCAAAATTAATTAATAGTAATGTTTACAACCCATGTTTTATTCAACCGTTGATCTATTGAAATTTAAACCGTCAGATTATTTCCATACCCTGCTTCCAAGGATATTTGATGATTGGAGTGATCGTAGTGTGGGATTAACCAAAAATGCTACCAAGAATTTTCCAAAGAGTTGTGTCTTCGCTGGAAAAACTACAAGGTTTCATCAAGTACATCTTGAATCCTCTTCATCTTCCATATTTTCCTTTTCCTCTTCAATATCCTCTTTGTTTCCTTGTTCTCGGTAACATACTAGGGATGAATTCCCTTAAAAATATAATAATTATATAGGAAGGAGGTAACAAGCTCTACCTCATATAGTTGGATCCTCTTTCAGGTATCAAGATACCTTGGTTCCTCTACCTGTTGCTTCCTAAACTCATGGTCTGAATGTGCTTTAGGTTTACTCAATTAATCTTAAACTCTAGCATGTTACATTTATGAAAATAAGATTTGGGCTGACAACCTTTTTGATTTTTTATATTTCAACCACCAATCAAAGCTAAAGCCAACACCATTAGCCCCAACCCATGTTTATGCACCCAATTTTGTGTTGACTAAAGGAACCCATATGTAATTGATTTGTGGAGTTATCATTGGTTCTATGTTCACTAGGTATTACACGTATTTATGCCCCCATTACCAAGGTGATGTACCTAAGGGGTTATAAGAGGTAATGTGTAATACCCCAAGGCTGAGCCCCTAATTTTTAATCATGAAGTGTAAACATGTTTCATAGGCTGGTGAGACAAGTAATGATAAGATAGGAGACTTATGTGATAGTTGGGCCAGAGAACCTAGGATGCTAAGGCAATGAGCCTATTTTGTATATGTGAATATTCAAATCATTAATATAAAAGCATCACTGGGTGTAGAACAACCATGATGAAAGAGTATGGGGGACTAGGCTCCACTAGGTTGGGTAAGGGATGGGGCTGAGATGATGGAAAAATGGGATAAGCTTAAGAGATTAAATCTTAGAGAATAATATATATTATTATTCTAAATTCTATGAGGAGGATATGAATTTATCCTAAGTTCCTTTGGGAAGGGGAATGACTCCCAAATGGAGAGGAATGTGCTTCATGAGCGCCATGTGTCATATCAGGCACATGAAAATATATGTGGGGATTTTGATTATTTCGGGATCTTTTTCCATTCCTTCCACTCACACATGCAACCAATAGGAAAGAAGTAAAACCGTGAATGCCATTGTTGAACCCTCGACCATATCAAACCTCTGCAATGAGCCCAAAATGATATCTTTGTTGAAAATGTACCCTATAGGTTTCTTGTGTTTCTCTCTACCATTACCGCGCCCCACATCCGGTTTTTGTTGTTTCCATCACCCTTTCCCGTGTGTTGAGGAGATGGATTGAAGAAGTGGGTTGTCAAGCCTATGAGAAATTACCTCCAGGTGAAAGAGTTTGTTGAGGAGTGAGTTCTCCTGGAGGGAGTCTAGTAACAGCTACAGAGCTCTAAGAAATCCTATCCAGCATGTTTTTTAAGCCCTGGAAGGGAGGTGGAGTAGCCGATGGATTGTGTGACTGTGAAGGTCTATACTCCTGGGATGGGACAGGCATGTGAGTGGTGGGGGTAAGTGGCTCTTTGGAGGAAATCCTTACTATGAACTGGTGCAACCTCTTGTTGTCCTTTCCTAGCCTAGGAATCTCTTGCCCGGTGGATTTTAGTCCCAACTCAGGGGTGAGCCACTAATGTTGGCCCTCAACCAAGTTTTGTGGAAACTTTTGTCGTGTTTGACCATTTTGGGACTTCGACAGGCTAGTCTAAGATGGAGTGCCCAGGCAAAGCAGAGATCATGGGATCGCACCCCCTTTTACGGACCTTTTGGGTTTAGGTTTTATGTAACGGGTATGGGATGTCAGACCATGGGTTTATCCATGATGAGGCCTATTTTGTAATGTATAAATAGATAGCTAAGCGATGTAAGAAGTAGTAAGTACTGCAATCTATGTGATTGTAGTCTGATTGTGCTAAGTGAAGATACTTGTGAATGCTTTATGCATATTGTTGAGACTTACAGAGCTAAGTGAAAGTGTTTTGTAAGTGTTTTGTGTAGACAGATTGTAAGAAGGATTTGTGATGTGACCTACTCGAGGAAGGAGGATCTGGTGAGGTGTGTGTAGATCTCCTGTCCTGTGTAGAGTTGGCTCCAAGGCTCTATGCATGTAATATGATTAGAAGAAGCTAATAAAGAAGAATAAGAGTTGGAGGACGTAGCCCCACACTGGGGTGAACCATGTATATCCTGTGTTGCTATGCTTTGTGTGATGTATTGATGTTGTTCATGTATTTACTTGCTTAGTGAATTGATATTGATGAATGATATAGATTTGTTAATGCTCTGTGCTTAGTATCTAAATGAATGCTAGATCTGAGTTATTTCTATGTGCTAAGTGAATGGAAGTATATGATATTGGTTGTTACTACTTTGATCTGTATTTAGGGTTTATCCTGCGATGTGAACAAGGGTTAACAAATAATGAATTTTATTGGCTAAGTGTTGTGTTAATGTATTGTGATCACAGATCTGTGTCCAAACTAGGTTGTAGACACTTGAGTCCTACAACCCCCCCCCCTTCTCCTACCCCGAGTGAGACTTCATCTACTTCTAAGGTGTTGTCGAAAGGGCCGATAGTTAGGGTTTTGTTGGTGCATTGTTGAAGCCTTGAACCCTGGGTTTGCCCCTATGCCAACAAATGGTTCCGTTGCCAGGACCTGAAACTTTGATTTCTAGGAACTGAAGAAAAGAGAAAGCTATGTGCGTAGATCTGTTGTTGTAGTGCGCAATAGTCTACTTGACTTGTGAAGCTCTGTGCTAAGAAAGGAACTGGATCCAAAGAAACGAGGTAAGATCTTGAAGCTTTGTGCTCTAATAAAGGTAAGACAAGTGGAAATTTTTGTTTCGAAATAATGAATCTAGATATGTTTAATAGATTTTGTCCTAGCCTAAAAACTAGGGCACAACTAGAAGAAAGAAGATTTGATATGAATAGATCTAACAGAAATAGTGAAAGATATGTTATTCCTATGCATAGAAAGAATTTTTGGACTAAAAAGTGGATGCAAGATCCTAGAAAGAATTTTTTGCAGGTACATCACTGTGATCCTAGTGCGCAGTACAGGAAAGGTTGGGGATCATTTAAGAAAAAGAGAGGATTGACTCTTTGATATAGTTGCAGAAGACCGGGACATCTTGCTAAGGCATGGCCTGGTACAGGTCCTATTTGTCTTTTTTGTAAAGTTGTTGGTCATGAGGTTTTGGATTGCCCAAGGATTATTGCTAAAGTTGAAAAGATGAACATGAGACAAGAAAACCATGAAGAAGGTCAAGAAGCTAAGGATATGATAAAGAACCAGAAAGAATCATAGACTATATTATTACATATGAAAGAAACATTGAATGATCACAGAGATGACAGTTTATCCGAGATCTTGAAAGACAAAAATGAAATCGAGACGAGAATAGGATACTTCGACATAGACTGTGTTCTGGATGAGGAAACACAGGTGAATGTCATGTCAGAAAGCACTTGGAAAATCTTTGGAAAGCCTTCTATGGTTCCTTCATTGGGAGGGATAGGCTTGTTTAAAGGAAAGATGATAACCCTATGTGGAAGACTTACTCATGTACCTATGAGTCCTCATGGAACATTGAGAGAAGAAGAATTTGAGGTTATTAAGTTTGTTGAGAACAACACTCCTTTTTCACTTTTGTTAGGAAATACTTGGATTGAGAGAGATTAGACCCGAAGGAAAGAAGAAGAGGGAGCTATAGAACAAAAAAAGAAAGAATTAAGGGATTTCATGGCTAGGAGGATGGCACGCTTAATTGAAGAACAGGAGGGTCAGTCGAAGGAGCTAAGGCCCGGAGACCTAGTTGTCTAATTTGAAAGAACGCAAGAAGGATTAAAGAACCTATCCATGCAGGAAAGAAGAGCACCTACTCCAGAGACAATAAGAGAAGAAGTATTACCCTTGAAACCTATGAAATATTGTCAGTAGTGCGAAGTTACTATGATAAGAGAAGATAAGAACAAGAATGGAAAGAGGAATCCAGAGACACAGATCACGAGAAAGAAAGAAAGAAAACTCAGTAAGAAGAAAGCAAAGCTAGAAACATTGCAGGAGATTCCAGAGAGGACTTTGCAGAAGGAAGGCTTGCAGAACTTGAACCTCGCTGGAATAGCAGAATAGCGTAGACAGACACTTCACCATGACGAAGAAATATGATCGTTGGAGGCATCCCAGCCATTATAACGATGTTGCAGAAGCCAAGTGGGGAAGCTCGTTGAAGCCATTCAGCAGATTCAAGCAAGAGTAGCAGAACTAGAATTGCAAATAGTGTCGAACACTCCACGAGAAGTGAGAGATCAGAGGGAAGAAACTACAGGGGCATAGTCAAAAGAATCAAGGAATTGGCCTTAGAATGAAAACAGCTAAGTAACTGAAGTGTGCAGACCTATGAGCACCTTGAAGAGGACCGAGAATTGAGAACATTGGAAGCACATCTCCAGGGAGTGAAGTAACAAGCATCGATAGTACAAGCGCATTTGAAACTTATTTCAGTGGTTGAGAAAATGAAAAGGTCACAAGAATAGCGTGCAGTTCAAAAATAGATCAATGCCATCTAGAGTCGAGTCATGGAAGTGACCCAAAGACTCCAGCCAATGCAGGATGAAGCCTACACGCTTTTTGAAGAAATTGAGGGACAAGGTGCACAGCTGGAACAAGTGGTCACCACAGTAGAACAACGCTTAGAAGGACCTGTCACTGAGATAGGAATCCAGGAGTTCCTTGAGAAGGAGGCTTTGGTGAAGCAGTAAGTCGAGGCAACTCGAGCCAATCTCGAGGCCTTCGAAGCAGCATTGCCCAGATCAGAGTGACTGGGAATGAGTCACAGGTGAGTGTTGGGGGCCTGTTGGCTCTCGACAAAGTTTTGTGGAAACTTTGGTCGTGTTTGACCATTTTTTGGACTTCGATAGGCTGGTCGAACACGGAGTGCCCAGGCGAAGCAGATATCGCGGGATCTCGCCCCCTTTTTCGAACCTTTTGGGTTTAGGGTTTATGTAACGGGCATGAGATGTTGACCCATGGGTTTACCCATGCTGAGGCCTATTTTTTAATGTATAAATAGATAGCTAAGTGATGTAAGAAGTAGTAAGTAGTGCAATCTATGTGATTGTAGTCTCAGTTTGCTAAGTGCAGATACTTGTGAATGTTGTGTGCATACTGTTGAGACTTGCAGAGCTAAGTGAAAGTGTTTTGTAAGTGCTTTGTGCAAACAGATTGTAAGAAGGCTTTGTGTTGTGACCTACTCGAGGAAGGAGGATCTGGCGAGGTGTGCGTAGATCTCATGTCCTATGTGGAGTTGGCTCTGAGGCTATGTGCATGTAAGAAGATTAGAAGAAGCTAATAAAGAAGAAGAAGAGTTGGTGGACATAGCCCCACACTGGGGTGAACCACGTATATCTTGTCTTGCTATGATTTATGTGATGTATTGATGTTGTTCATGTATTTACTTGCTTAGTGCATTGATATTGATGAATGATAGATAGATATGTTAATGCTCTATGCTTAGTATATAAATGAATGTTATATCTAAGTTAATGTTATGTGCTAAGTGACTGGAAGTATATGATCTTGGTTGTTACTGCGCTGATATGTATTTAGGGTTTATACTGCGATGTGAACAAGGGTTAATGAATAATGAATGTTATTGGATAAGTTATATGTTAAGGTATTGTGATCACAAATCTGTGTCCTAGCTAGGTTGTAGACACTTGAGTCCTACAACCTCCCCCTTTTCCTACCTCAGGTGATACTTCACTGCTTCGCAGGTGTTGCCGAAAGGGCTGGTGGTTAGGGTTTTGTTGGTGCGTTGTTGAAGTGTTGAACCCTGGGTTTTCCCCTATGCCATCAACTACTGAGAGTGATGACTAGCATGGTCTAAGGCTGGGAGGTTCATGGAAGGTCTGCATGCAATCGGTGCACTACAATTAAGAGATAAGTATAATTTATGTGCTTAATGGTTAATGATGTATTTTAGTGCATGTATGTGATTCTTATAATAATACCATGTGTTTTGTTGCATGTATGATTTCATGTTATCTCTGTTTATTTCTATTAAGTTTATATGTGATTCATTCCGCAAAGAGATTTGTCTGCCATAGCCCAGCAGGTCTATGTCTGGGAATGGAAAGTTTTAATTATCTATAACAGAGCTTGAGACCATGTGTGTCTGAGGTAGCATGGTCCGGACTGTGGGTGGTTGGGGACGTTAAAATATGGTATCAAAGCAGTTTGATTTTGGAGTAGTGGCATTGTCCCCGATGAGGGTGGATGAGGAATGTTACAAGCTGGTATCATAGCCCATGGTTTCAACACTAAGCCTGGATGGCTAGATAAGCGGTTATTGAAGCAAAGGATTCAAAGTGAACTATTGTCGAAATGGACAAAATTCATTCTCGGATCATTCAGGATGTCAGGACGACGCTGAGGGAACACATTGGTTGTGTTATGAAGCTCAAGAGGTATAGCGGTCCAAGAAATTCAGCAGGGAAGAAAACCACAGTAATCGTGGTTGATAACCACAAGAAGGAATTTGGGCGGTAGGATTTTTATGGGGAAAGGTGGACCTTTCCCATCCCTTACATCTATAGAAGGTGCATGAAAATTAACCTCCAAGTCCTTCAGACTTCCTGACTTCAGAGAAAATTATGTGTTGTTAAGCAAAAAGGACCAAAGCCCGAAGTTGCAAAGTTCCGAAGTACTTTTCCTGTAGATCATCCAAGAGAAGGAGGTTCGTGGATTCTCCCCCAAAGTAGATCGACTAGTTTGGGAGTTCAGCATTCAGGAGAAATGGAGTAAGCTAAGGTGAAATATCTCGAGACTCGAAGTTCCAAAGTGACATGGCATGATAACGTCACCCAGGGTGACGTGGAATTCCCTAGTCCTGCCATGTGTTAGTCAGAATGGTACTTGGATGACCTTGTTGGACCAATAGCAGTCTGACACATGGGGCCACATGTCACAATCTTATATGAGGATGGGTGTACTACGTTGACCTCAGAAAGATTAAGCGGTTCGGGAATTCAGTATTCAGGAGAAATGGAGTGTGCTAGAGCGAAATCTCTCGAAGTCCCAAATTCTGTAGTTAATCCAGACCATTCATTAAAGGAGACACATGCTCTCAAATCAACTTATTCGGGAGTTTGACATTCAGTATAAATGGAGTGTGTTGATGTGAAATCTCCTGAAGCCCGAAGACCCGAAATGACGTGGCATGTCGATGTCACCTGAGATGGCATGGGCACTCAAGATGCATTCTACGTATCAGTCAAATTTGTATTTTTATCAACCTTGTTGGACCAATTAGTAGTACAACACATAGGGGCCTTTTTTATATGATGACAATAGTATTATGTGGGCCTCAGAAAGTTAAAAAGGTTTGGGAGTTTGGAGTTCAAAAGAAATGAGAGAAGAAGGTGTGAAATTATCTAAAGCTAGAAGTTCTGAAGCATTGAAGTTCTGGATAAGAACCTATCACCTTAGCGCTTGGCCACAACCTATGGTCACATGAATTTGGGGACGGAATGAAAGGGGCTAGCGCCCAAAATTTTGTTTTAAGAACAGGAAAAGTCTTAGAGAAGGAGCCTGTGAGGTCCCTGATTGAACAAACCTAAATCAAAAGAAGTAAGTAAAGGATGTAAAGCTAAAGAGAGAATCTAGCACGGATCCAAGAGCCAATTCGGCTCTGAGAATTAAGAATAGTTGAACATAGATCACCTTTCAGGAAGTGCCATTTCTCAAATAGTCATAACTTCCTGCTCAGAACTCAAAATTGAGAAAGGGAGCAGTCGTTGAAAAGGCCTGGAACAATAGAGGACAAATGTTCACCCGGAAATTGTCTATGGATAGTAAAATTTCTCCTAAAATCAGAAAAATGAATTATGATCCTTTGTAAACTAGAATTTTACATGTTTGCATGGTTTTGCTCATACATTTAGCCTTACAAGAGTTCTATTGGTCGCACACTTTTGCAGAGTTTTTAGCTATAAAAACATAATAGAATCTTCCTAAAGTGCATAGATATGGAGGATGCACAAGAGGCTTACAGTCAGGAAGATGAGGTTAGAGGAATGAATGTCCATATGGGAATTGAAGGAACAAATTCCAATGGACATGGATAAGGAAAGGATGAAGACAACAATCTGGTGGAGACCATCAGAAAATTGCAGGAAGATGTCCAAAGCCACAAAGCTGATAATGAAAGGCTTATGAAGGCCAAAGAGCAACATGAAGACTTCAACATGAAGTTAATGAAAATCCTAGATAGAATTGAGAAGAAGTTAGACAAGGAGAGTGGCTCCAGCAAGTCAGGAAGCCACAAGTCCCATGATGAGAAAACAATATCAAGGAGTGTCAGCAGTCACCACCACCTCTCTCAAAGGCATTCAAATAGGAGGACACATAGAAACTCAGGTACATCCCCTACCAGGAAGCATAGTGTTAAGAACCAAACATCAATATAGCATGGAACAACCTCAGAAAAAGTGCTCAACGCCTTGAAACAGAGATAATTTCAGATAATAAGCCTCTTCGAGGGGGCAACCTCCTTTTACCCCACTTAAATGTTCAAGTACAAGATGTTCCAAAATGAAAATGTCTCCTTGGTATATATAGGAGACTAGGAGGT
>JASDQU010195530.1:12980-23245 GCA_032191745.1 Picea mariana | reverse complement strand
TCAAATTAAAATTAAACCAAATTTTAAAAAGACTTTGTATTGGCAACGTGGGGATTGCATGCCGCCCACTTGCCCCAAGACTCTTAAGTCGACAACGTGGGGCTTGCATGTGGCCCACGTGCCCTTCACTCTTCTTTTGCATCGTTGTTCTCATGCAAAAGCAATAATATTGCAGCTTTAACGTTCAATTCTAACTCTGACTCGAGAGGAAGAAGGCACTTGTGCGGGGTTTCGAACTCGTGGCGGTCAAGGATGGACGTCGCTCCTCTGCAGACTGCGCAAGTGGATTTTCCGATTTCAGAAAAGATAGTCTGGCCTCCCACAGTGATCATTGAGAACACAAGGCTGGCCAAGAAAGAGGATGGACGCTGGACTGGGATTGGTAATGTGGAGATGGCACAGATCCTTCAAGGTGAGTAAAACACCTCTTCTATATTTAACATATGTCTATTTTGTCCACCATAGTTCAGCTAGATTCATAGCCCTATAAATCTTAATAGTTTAAAGGGTTGTTTGGGGAATTTTTATGAAGGCGTATAATCTGGGCATATGAAGGGCGTGGAATTTTACATTTCAGTTTTTTTTTTTGAACCCTCAACAATCTGATTGCTCTGGAATATGGTATGCGTTATGTATGTGGGTACTCTGTACCAAAGGCCTGTAGTTAAAATATTTTGCAGTTTAAGATATGGTGTTGTTTTTAATAATAGATCCGGCTCTTTTGGGGCACATCTAATTTGAAAGTTGTTTATTTTGGAAACTGTTTCGAACTCAATTGTCATAGCGCATCAAACCCAGAATGAAGAACGACTAGGGATAGGTATCTCTTTTCTCCGTCATTCCTCATTATATTCTCTGCTGCGAATCATTCATCTTTCTGCTGCTATGAAACAAGTATGTGGTAGTTCAAAACTAGATATCGATGAGATTCGGACAGGTAAAGCGCACGAGAAGTTCTTTCACTGTTTCTAGTTTGATGTTTGTGGCGAGGCAAGGGTTTAACGATTTCTTTTCTAACCAATCACCATTGGAGGATGTTAACATAAGATCCAAGATTCAACATCAAATATTGCATCTCATAGCCCCCAAGCTCCATAGCCATCTTCAATTCTCTGTCTGCCTGTAGCATGGATGGTAGGTGGGGTGCGTCTGGCGGCATGGCATGCTCGAAGGGAAGATTTTGACAGTGTCAGTTTTTACACGAAAGGAAAAAAGGTCATCTCAATAGGCATTTAACTGTATTCCCAACCTAAAAATTAAGAAAATTGATACCGCAGACATATTCGAAATTAGAAAATTGAGTAAACATTTAAAGTGCACAGTAATAAGGCATGGATATATTCTAAAGTTAATGGGACACTGACAACATCATTTTTTTTTTTTAAACTTTGTTATAACCACTGGAAACTCAACATGGATGGAACCTACAGCTGAGCCTTGGAGCATATCCATTCCACTAGAGAGATAATTACTTCAAGGGATAGTTTCTTACTTGGGTACATAGATGCCATACTCTCGAATAGGGAGAATATAGCCCTGGGACAAGTACTTGGCTCAAAACTCTTTTGACTTGTATTGGCTAATCAATACTTGCTAACCTCCCAGAGTATTGGTGAGTACCCACTAAGTATGTCAAGTTTCCCAAAGTCAATACTTGTTATATTCCTTCGTAATTTTTTCTTGCAGTAAAATGATTTAATTTGAACTTTTGTATTGTGAAGTATGTCGAGTACGCGTAGGTTGAGTATGCTAGGGAGTTTGTCAAGCCAGTACCTCTTGTTGAGTTGCGTGGTTGATTTATTTTTCATTTGATAATGCTTTATGCTTCTGCCATGAAGAAATCCAACATGAATCAAGTGACAAAATATTTCTTCAAGATTTAATTTGAATCCGATGTGCATCTTCACCAGAGAGCATTTCTAGTCTTAGTCACCGCATTCAATGAACTTTCTTTATAAAATTTGAAATTCAGTAAATTTTACACATCCTTGAACAAATTCTTCTAAGTTTGCGGAACTTGTTAAAACGAATTGAATCGAATATGTTTCGAACTTAAACACTGAATAATTTTGGATTAAATTTGTTTAAATTTGGATTAAATTCGAATTTTGAATTATATATTTCCTTGAGMTTTGTAAYAGCCCTAGTTGCTTGTTTTACTTTGGTAAATTTGTTTTTACATTTTCAATTCGTATTGCATTTGTTTTTATATTTGTGTTAAAATTTCTGTGTTTGGTTTGCAGGTTAGGCGTAGCTGGAGTTAGAGCTTGGAGTTTTGGCCCCCAGGCCCAGATTTCAAACAAAAGCTCTGATACCATGTCTAGTGGCCATATTATTTAACATCAATTAATTCTACAAACAAAATAGTAAAATTCAATAATTCCTTTTATGTTTACACATACGCATTTTAAATTGATCAACGAATAATAAAATTTTATAACAAAGTAAAACAACTACACAATTTAAATTACCTTGGTCTGATGCTAACCCTCTGCTTTCCACTTGCCTTGTTGACCATTGTTGAACTATGTAAACACTGCCCAAAACTTGTTCCACCCTGCCAACTAGGACAACATCTTAGCTCCAGGATATCATATGGATATCCTGGCCCCCGTGTCCAAAACCCCCAGCAAACCGGTGCCCCCTGAACTAATCCTCCTGACTCCAGAACTCAACTCTCCTCCCTGCAAATCCCAGAGAGCCCCAAAGAAAAATAATAATCCTGTAGAAAATGATCCCTTTCCTCCGTAACCTCCTCCGCTCATATGCCTCCTTCACCGCCCTTTCCCCCCATTTAATTCCTTACCTACACATAGTTAATGCCCCTTATCCTTTCATTTATTATTTTATCCTTTCGTAATTAATATCTTATCCATTTCTGTGTACGTAACCTTTTTAATTTAAACAATATAACTTATTAATATTTTAAATTTAATACTCATGTTATTGAATGTAATAGGTAGTTAATTAATTAATTAATTAATCAAAATTATAACCTTTAATTAATTAATAAATACTTAATTAATATCATTAGATCAATCTTTGTTTAGTTATTAACAAGGTAGGCAAAATTAATTACTTAATAAATCTTTTACTTAATAATCCCTAAGTATATATTCTACTAGGGTTGTTACATATTTGGTGTCGAGAAGTTATTTGTAGGTGGTCTTGACCAAGAGGAAACTTTCCCAAGGAATCGTGACCGAGAAGGAACCCAACACGAGGAACCTTGACTTAGGTCTTTCGGCTTCGGGTTAAAATTTGGAAACATAAATGAATTTATCCGGTAGCTGAAGTCCTGAAATGGAATCACGACCAAGTGGAACTGTGACCAAGAGATGTTAAGTGCAATAACTTTCCTTGTCAATGGAGCCGAGGGATACTGGGTGGGAATCTTTTTCAAATCTGTTGCAAAACTTCTCCCTTTTCCATGTCCAGTGTCGACCTGAAGTTTGGTTCCTGACTGTGTTTCTTCCATTTTAAAACCATTTTGTATCAGTTTAGAGTCGGGCTAGCACTCATTGTTTTTTAACTAGATTGTCTTTCTCAAGCACTCAACGTTTTCTAACTGGCTTGTCTTTCTCGAGCACTCAACATTTTTTAACTAGCTTGTCTTTCTCTAGTTTCCTTTTCCCAATCTCTCTGTTACTCTAGTAGAATAGTTTTTGTCATGCCTTGTGCCATCCACTAGTCACACCCTCCATTTACGTTTCCCTATTCCCGAGTGGGTGGGGCATATAGCATCCTTTTACTGGTGCTTGTAAAGGAGTGGGACAAACTCCTGGGATCAGGGACCATTCAAAATTTACTACTTGGTCTGATTGCTTGTCAGCTACAACAGTGATAGTTTTGACTGGATTTTGGTGGAATTTATTGGTTAGAGTCTCCATTAAGGATATGGAACATAAGTTAAAGACTCTCATGAACCCATAGGGTGAGGAAATATGGAGGTGCGTGGGGATTTTCGATACAGTGGAAAAGCTGTAGAAGGGGCCTTCGGGCTACGCACCCTATTTAAACAAGATGTTTAACTCGACCAGTTTACTTTGTAGTCCTTCTCAACTCCCTCTGCAAACTTCCTCTACTTTAGAGTATGTTCCCCTTCCCTCAGTTGGTTATTGGACAAGTACTCAGTCAACCTTTGTGCCTCCATGACTGTCGAACCTTTCTTCATCTTCTCAGCGAGGACTCAAGGAACCAGGTGCTCAGGTCCAGTCTGCCTCTTTCCGTCGAAAGCTATGGAAATCCAACAAGAATGCAAAGCAATTGGTCTTAGGTAATGAAGTGGGATTAGAAGACACATGTAGAATGGCACTCTGCTCTCTAGTAGGTCATTTATCTTATAATTCTCTAAGCAAAGGTTCTCTTGAGGATTGGATAAAACACCAGTGGGTTCCTCACCTTGGTTATTATCCTGAGGTTATATATGTCACAAAAGGTTGGCTCAGGTTTATCTGAAATTCCCCTGAGGATGCAACCCTCTTACTGGGCTCGCTTTGGGTTTTGGGGGGAAGTAGTCTTATGCTGAAACGTTGGATAATTTCTTTCAATCCTGATAGAGAGTTCTTTTAGTTCAAACATCTCTGGGTACTCTTACCGGGCCTCCCACTGTATTTTTGGAATGAAGGAGCCTTACAGGCCATTAGCGATACTTTGGGGAGATTCATTGCACTGGAATCCAAAGCACTTAGTTCCCCGATGCGAAAAATGGGTAGAGTTCTTGTGGAGATGGACATTTTTAGTGGTTTGCCGAGAACTATTGATATAGAATGGAGAGGACGAAAGATCGCTCAACCTTTGGATTATATTGGTATGCCCTTTTGTTGCAACCTATGTCGTCAATTGGGTCACCTTCATCATGACTATAAGGGGAATTTCCCAGAGGATCTATCTAAAGAGTATGAACTACAGAGGAGTCCTCCAACTATATTGAAGCTGATGCTTATTTGGATTTCTTGCATGAAATCTTGGGAGTCTCTTCCTCTTCTCATCTTGAGCCTGACTCTTGCCTCACTGGTAAGTTACAAGCGCTCTGTCCTCTTTTGTTTAAATCCCTGTCCTATGAGGAGAAGGAGGTCATCAGTAATTCAAAATGGTTATTGGCTAACAAACTTTAAAAGACAGCCAATCCCGGGCAGGTTCTTTTACCCTCATAACCCTCTCTCTCCAATATTCCTTCTTTCTCTATTATTAACCCTCCTATTGATTCTCCTCTTCCCAGTTTATCCCCCCCGATTCACCAGTATGAAACCTCTTTCTCATTCTAGGAGTCCCTCCCTTCCTACCATTACTGAAGACACTCCTTTATCCAAAAATATTTCTTCTTTGAACCAACATTTTGTCTCATTGTCGCCTCCTCTTCCTCTGTGAAGTTCGGGTCCTTCCATTTCTCCCTTATCCATTAGTAATCCCATGCCCTCAGACTCCTCCTTGGACGACGTGGTTAGACTCCCTCTGATTCTGCCAAGATAAAAAGAGGCAGAGGAGGATGACTCTAGTCTCTCTGCAACCCTTGATTCCCTAGTACCTAGCCTTGATGTGACCCGAATCCCTCAGCCACTACCTATCTTCCTAGGAAAGAAAGTCATAGACCCAAACTTGGATATTGGCTCCTCCTCCTCTCAACATTCAAGCAAGGGGGGTGTTACACATCAAAATTACTCATTGCAATGATGGCTAGTGTCGTCATTATAAATATTGCAAGTGTCGCATATTGGTCGCAAGTGTCGCAAACATCATACTACCTATTTTGTCTCTCTAACGACATCGTAAAGACACTAAGACACCTCAAAGACTAGTTTTGAAGAAAGAAAATCAATTGACAGAGAAGTACAAACCTTGTGCCATTGAAAAAGCCACTAAAATATCAATTTTGGGAGGGAGCGCTCCCCTACCTACTGATAGGGAGCGTTGGTGCTTTGTACCCCCTTTTAGGGGAGTGTTCCATCGCTTTGTGCCCCTTTTGAGGGAGTGCTGGCCTTTTTTGGGTGAGATTTAGTTTGTTGGAGAAAACCGGGGGACAATCCCCTGAATATCTAAAGGTAATTGGGTTCGAATCTTGAGTCAAGGCATGATCTTAGGCGAGATCCACAACTGAAGGAGAGGAATCCTCAACTTACCCCAAAGATATCTCAAGTGGTTGGGCCTCTCAAATATTATATAAGGAGGCCTTCTCATGGTGAAAAAAGGGGACATGATAGAGATTGATACCAAACTTATGATCTCATGAGTGGTATTGACAGAGAAAATGAAGATTGAGAATTACACCAAAATTATGATCCCATAAGTAAGATGCCATCAAATAAATCAATGTAGATTACTTGAGCAAAGGGGTTGGACAAGGAGAACTGGAAGAAGTTGTTGCACCTTCATCAAAGGATTGTAAGTGATTTTACTTGTTCTTATCAATATATCAATGCTTGGCCTGTCTTTCAAACTTATGTTCATTCCACGTGAGTTTGTCTTCAATAGATAGACCTATATTTGAGCTAATCTCAGTAGAATAGGAAGTTGTTTGTACCTTTGTTTGTTTCACAAGACCTATCAGGAGCTCAAGATCGAAGCTCGGCTTGGACTTTACAAGGGACAAACGTCATTAACAAGGTACATATCTGTCTTCTTCTTCCTCACATATTAGCTTGTTTAGATCTAAAATAATGTCAGTGTCCATAATGGTTTTTTATGTCTTAGAGTTAAGGGTCTAGCTCTCAAGAGGAAATCCACTTGTCCACAGGGGGGTTCTCCTGTAATAGAAATTGACGACTCCACTGGGGAGGAGCTCTGGTTTTTTGTTTTCTTTCACAGATCTTGTTTTGTTCCTTTACCCATTTCTTGACCTTGTCCATACTATTTTGATTCTTAGATCTATTTGATTGCCTCTTTGTTTCATCATTTTTACCCTGATTTACTGAGCTTTCTTGGAATTTTGGTTTTCTGAGTTTTGAGAGCAGAGCGCTCCCCCTCTATTGTTGTTAGAGCGCTAGCACTCTCCATTTTCCTTACATAGAGCACTGGAATGCTTTGGTTCCCCTTACACCAGAGCCCTACCCCTTTCTGGGAGAAATTCTCCAGAATTTTCATCTTCTGAAGTTGTTTCTTCATTTTGGCTTTGGCTCAGAAGTTTCATCCTCTCAGTTCATCTTGGTATTGGTTTTCAACCACCCTATTTTATAAGGATTGATCTCTTCTTGTTTGAGATTTTGACATTTTATTTCCTTGATTTGAAGTCACTCTTCGTCTTTATTGATTTAGAGGTGTCTTGTTGCTTTCTTCTCATCTATTTGATTGAGTGGAAACCTTTGTGAGAAATTTCAAAGATTTGTGTATCATCCCATTTGATCTTTGATGTCTTTTTACCTAAGACTTTTTCAAACTTTTGAGTTTTTGGTTTCATTTTGTAAATTTTGTAATCTTTGTCTTACTTGTTAATCATAACAAGAGCGTGTCTTTGTTTTTGAAAAGTTTGCTTCTGATTGTCTGAACCTTTTTTATCTTGAAATCTGAATGACATTAGAAGTTTTGCATCAAAATTGATAATCATTCACGTACAAAGCATAAGGATATTTTTATGATTGTTTTGTTTATGTTAGAAAGGAACTCTTATGAGATTTTTCTCTTTACACTGAGTTTGACTGAGAAACAAATTGATTGAGGACATTGCATCTTAGTGTTTGATAGTGAAAAAACTTTCCTCCTTCCCTTAGATAGAATTTCATTGAAAAAAAAGACCGCTTATCATTTCTTATGCATTTTTTGGGAATCGAGTCATGATATCATCAATTTTCACACTCATACACCTTTGAGTAAACAAAAACCCTAAAATCAAGCCGTAAACTAAAAATTGATTAGACATTTTTATATTTTCTGGTAGCAAACCTACATTAGATTAGGTGTAGGGCTTTGGAATAAGTGTGAAAGATAACTTTCCAAAGCCTCAAACAAACATAGGATCTTGTGTTAGGGAGCGGTGAAATCCAGTTGCTACATTTTGTCCCGGGAAGCCCTTTTCACACAAGGGTCAATCACGAGGTCGCATTAAGACTGACAGAGTTACTCACCCTGCTCTGTTGGTATTGGTGTAGAGATTGTGCGTATTATGGGGGTCTCTTGAAGGTATACCCACAATGATGAGTAGAATCCTCTCAAGTTGATTTCGGGCTAGATACCCTGCCTTGCGCATGGATCAGACTGTCGACTGTTTCCCCAGGCATCATTGTTGTAGGATAGGGGCAAGTCTTCACGGTACCTGGAATCGACGTTGGCTAGACTCACTCAGGCTCTTTGGAGGGTATACCCACGATTATGTGTGGGATATTGCACCAGGGTGTAAGTCCGTTAAGCAGGTCATCAACGTAACTTTTCCACCTGCTCTATATCATCCCCTTTTTACTTTGGTCCTGCGACATTGGATTTCATCACCAACTAGTGTGCTCATCGTGAGAAGGTTTTGTTTGCTTGCTTGCTTACTATATTTTTAGCACGTTTGTTTTTTTTACTTAGTAGACCTTAGATTAAGTTAGTGTTAATGGCATCAACTTCTGGGAGTACCAATGGAGGAACCCCTTATCCCAGGGAACCTTTCACCTTTCCTTCTTTTGGAAACTTTGGTCCTCCATACATTGCCACACTGAGTCTTCCAGGACTCACCATCGGATTACCGATTTGGTTATTCCCCACTCCGGTGATCTCGAATCCTCCTAGTGCTTCAACTGCACCTAACACTTCAAGTATCAGCACACCACCAACACATCAACCTCATGTCGACCTTTCTCCTTATTTTCCCACCAGGTCTCGTTCCATTTCTCCTTCTTCGCCTAGTGAAAGCTCTCAAGCGAGTAGCCAGATTGATAAGAAGAAGAAGAAATGGAAAGAGAAGAAGAAGAACCAAAAAGGGACCAAGTGTCCAACCACATCAAATGTTGGATCCAAGCAACCAGCTACTGTTAATAGTACTGGGAGTGTTGATGAGGTAGATAAGATTCAAATGAAGAATCCTAAACCTAAATTCCCTTGCAGTCTTTGTAAGGGCGACCACATTCTGAGGGATTGCCCTGGTATTCCCATGGTCTTAGAAATGTGGTCTTCCACGTCATCGGCCCTTGTCGGTTATGTTGGTGATACCCCGTCGACTAGTGACGTTAAGGTTGGTAAGAATAAGACAACTATCAATTTCCCTTGCATGTTATGCAAAGGTGATCATTATTCTCACCTTTTTCCTTGTATGAATGAGGCTTCTTCTCTTTTGGAAAATATTCAACTTCCGAAAGGTTATCATAAGATTTCTCCCAACCCATTGTTAGTTGATGGACTAGTCAATATGGTTCCATCCCCGCTCAATCTGGTTGATTAGGTTGTCAATCTAGTTTCATCCTCGGTTGAACCACTCACCAAAGTAGATGATCCAGTTCCGTCATCGATCAGCCCCACTTTTCATCTAGAAAGTGAAACCCAAGTGACTGATCCAATCCCGTCATTGGTCAGTCCCACCCTTCATCTGAAGAGTGTCAAAGTGGTCGACCCGACTCCGCCATCGGTCGATCCCACTCCTCCTTTGAGAAGTGTCAAAGTGGTTTCTATAGTTACTTCATCGGTCAATACCACTCCTCCTCTGATGAGTGCTAAAGTGACTAATCCAATCCCTTCATCGGTTAGTTCCACCCTTCATCCAAAGAGTGCCAAAGTGGTTTCTCCGGTTAGATCATCGGTCAATCCCCCTCTTCCTTCGAAGAGTGCCAAGGTGGTCGATCCGATCTCATCATTGATCGATCCTACTCTCCTGCTAGAGAGTAAACTCGATTATGCCCATGTTTTTCTCATTGAAATAGGATCTACCGTGCCGGAGGGCATTCCTCCTTCTCCTGCGAAAACCCTTCCAAGTAATGAGGCCATACATTTTGATTGGGGTGTGCTAACTGGACCTCGTCTTCCCTCTCACATTCCTTTCAAGATTCCGGTAAAAGTTTGTGGTCAGGATATTCCTCATACGCTGATAGATGAAGGTTCATCCATTAGCATTTTGTCCTCTATTACTTGGCAAGCTTTGGGTTATCCTAAGCTTGTGCCGATTACCCAGACTTTGTTCGCTTTTAACAGAAGAACCAGTCACCCTTTAGGGATCCTTCCTCAGTTTCCCATAACTTTGGGAGGCAAAATAGTCTTTATTGATGTTATGGTAGTATAGGACCCCTTAGATTTTGATTTACTCCTTGGGAAAGATTATGTCTATGCCATGAAAGCTATTGTATCCACTCTTTTTCATGTGATAT
>JASDQU010195529.1:19795-32549 GCA_032191745.1 Picea mariana | reverse complement strand
GGGAGTCCCGATAGTCTTACGCATTTCTGAGAATCAACCACATACTCCTTGTCCTCATTTTTCTATCTTTCCCAATGGACTCCCAGGTTATCTCATCAAGGTTCTATTTTGATTGCGCCTCTGCAGTATCATTAACCATCCATTTCATCTACAATCAGTTTTCCCATATGCAGATTACGCCCCATTCATTTACCTCATACAGAAACCCACCCATGGGGACCCCACCCTCCATCAATTCTCTTCACAAATTGTGCCCTCATAGGCTAATCCATCTTGCACTGGGGCACCCATTTCTGTATCTGTACATTCATCCCAAATTATTATTTATTTATTCGGTAATTGTAAAAATCCTTCGTTTCCAAAATTTACATAGCTTTTTTTTGTCTCCCATGATGACCTTCTTCTTTCTGGAAAAGCAACCCATGTCTCCCTTGGTTGGGGCATTCACTATCCTCTACGCATGTTGACATCGTCCATAAACCTCAAGTATCCCACAGTCCATGTACCCCTAATCTCTGAGTTTGTCTACTTTGTCACGCCTCTGGCACAATTTATCCCCATGTCTAGTCATTCCCCTGACACTAGATACAGTTTCACGGTTGTTTCCAATCATCCTTCAATCATACACCCAACCAAGGACAGTCTTGAGTTTCACCGCATCTTTACTTYGTTCTTTTTCCCTATTAGTTCCTGATCTTATCTAGTGGATTTCACGAAGCCCTTTGCTTCTTGGAGTCATGTCTCCCTTTCTGTCGACATCAACACAGTTTCCAGAAGGGTGATAGTATCTTGACTCTCATTATCTTCACAATGAGGAGTCTTGGACGACACAGAGAGAACCATCATTACTCTATGATGTCATTGAACCCCATAACATTCAACTTCAATAAAATCTCATGTTATGGTGGGTCTTACTATGTGACTATTGCAGTTGTTTTATAATAGCCTAAGACCTCTGAATTTGTTCGGTCATCAATGCCTATGAGTCATTGACACTTCTTACAGGATTCCATTCCTCTTTTTAAGATATTTCCACCATCTAAATTGTCATCTGTCATTATCAAATCACCCTTGAAGGTGTTGCAATTATCTACAGCAGCATACAAATTCAATTATTGTCTTACATTTTTTAGTTATATTACATGAGAATGGGGTATTCCCGCCTCGTTTGTATACAAATTTTATTTCTCTACCCAGATAAAGGTTTGGGTCCCACCGTTTCCCCTCTCCCTCCGACAGATCTCTCTTGCAATTCCTCTCGACACTCTTCTTTACAATGGTACTCCCAGTAGAAGAAACATTAATGTATTTCGGCTATACGTATGCTCCTAACCTCACACATCAGGGGGCATCTGTTATAACTAAAATTTCTTCCACAACATTTCATGCAAATGGTTACAAAAATGTAGCATTTCCAAACACCTATTAGTTCACCTGTAACACCAAAAATGCATTTCCGAGAGGCAAAAACTATACAACTGGACAAAACATTGAATTGCCCAAATTCACCAAAGGAAGCACACACACTATGCGTGGAATGCATGAATTTCTCAGTCAAACACACATTATGCAAGAATTTGCGCGACTTTCTTAGTCAAACCTGCACATTGTGTGTGAAATGTGCGACTTTATATAGGCAAACCCGCACACAATGCTTGAAATGTGTGATTGTTTATAGGAAAAGTCGTGCACTTCCATGAATGGCACATTTATGGTTCTTGTCGGCCCCACATCCACTTATGGACCAACTCCCAACTTGATTTGACCCTCAAATCCAAGATGAATCCAAATGGGAGCCTGGTCATAGACCTAAGGGTGCCCTACAGGACCCCTTTTCCATACTAAGAACTAGTTGGATATTGCCTCAAAGACATGCTATAAAAGGAAGCCATGGGTGCACTAAGAATTTAATAATCTCACTGTATTGTTATGCTGCCTCTATTCTCCTTCAAGGAACCTCTTTTCTTCTTGGAGCATACTAGCAACATCTCATTAAGCTATTCACGTCACCTCTTGAGGGAATAAGCTTGGAGTTCTTCACCATTTTCTTTCTAGTTTACCATTTTTAAGAAGATCTCTCACATAGGAGACTCAAGAGCCCTCCCAAAGAGGAAGAGGGGATCCATAAGTCCCCCCTTTCTCTACATTGTTTTCCCACTAATATACTTCTCCATTGGTGGCATGATTATTGGTCATTTGTTTGATTGATTTTGGTTCTAATTTCCTCATGCATTTTAGTTTTTCTTCTTTAGTTATTTCTTTAGTTGTTGCTAGCTTAGTTTTTTGTTTATTTCATGTGATTGAATTGTTTGATTCATACACTAACCCCTCTCCTATCTACTAGATCCAACTAGACTTGCAAGTGCCCCTCTTTTGCTCATTCAAGTGATGAATGGGAAACAACACTAAGGTAGCAGTGAGGCTTTCTCCATGAGGTAATGAGTCTGGGTATCATGGTATGTGTCACTCTAATTCTCAAAACATTTGAATATGTGCATTGAATTCTCTTTTGTTTCATGATGTTTGCTTGGAAATTATTCCTTTTAACTTGTCCATGCCTGGGGAGGTTGAAAACGTTTCCTAGTAAGTTGGTTCCCTTAGGGATGAGTTTCCATTGGGTGGGTCTATGAAAGGTCATCGTTAATTCCTTCCATACTTATCACTTTTCATCATTTTCTCTCTCATCTATCCCCTACATTGGTTCGAGCATTGGATTGCCAAGCTATTAAGGGTTGTACCTTGCCTTGTGGGAAGAAGGGGCTAAAGGTACTGAGGGTAAAAGGTAGTTGGAAAAATTTTAAAGCCAAGATAAAAAATTGATATGATTCGCCTAGGGATCGCCGAGAAATAAATAAAAGGCTTCTCATCAAGAAAAGGGGGGGACCCATAAAATAAAATAAAACTCAAAACCTAATTGGTGGATAGGAGGTCTCATCATGAGCCAACCTATTAGTTCCATGGGCATGTAGCAATATGACACTACTATTCATCTAGTCACCACGCCAGGGTAGTGGCTCTTGGTGGCATAGCCAAGAGAAAGGGTGTCTCATCACAATCCAGCCTTCTCATCTCTATGAAATGTTTATGGGTAAAGTTGTCACCACTGTTCACCATGCTAAGGAAGTGACCTCCAGCTATTCTCTTGAAAGAAAAAATAAATAAGATAAAGAGTAAAAAGGAATTGAATGGGCTTGCAAACAATTGCATCCATTATAAGGTGCATCTCACCCTTTATAGAGGCACCCACAAGTAATACCTACATTTCCATGTTATCATTGCACCCCTAGCCTAAACATCCCCTCCACCATCTCATGCATTTACATGACCTAGATTGGTCTTCACCTAGAAACACCCCACACCTGAGGAGAATTATCCCAATAAGACATACTGAGACCCTCTCCAAACCTAGCTTGTTAAATAGCATAACATCTTTGAGCATTTCCTGGGTAAAGGGAGGTTTGATGCACATGTTTGGGTAACATGATTATTATATGTGATTAAAATTTCTATGATCCATGTGACTTATGAGCCCATGGAGGGAGTACTTGTTGTTGTTGCAGGACCATTACCAACAGAAAGGTACATATGGAGGGATGATTAGCTCAGACCTCCGTGGGGCTAAAATCCTACTAGATGGATGTTGAGACCCCTACTAGGGGCAGAGGGATACCAGAGGCTTGCACTAGAGAAAAGGGAGGATGTTCCACCAGAGGCACTTTGACAAGCCTGGACCCGGTCGGGTATTTCCCTCCCACCATGGTGTTGGCCCTTGAAGGGCCCTGACATCATCATTCTAAACCTTGACGTCATCTAGTTGGGATTTTAGGCATGAGGATGGCTTGGTTGGCACATGTGGCAATTTCATAGGGGTTTTGAGCACTAATGTTTCACTTTGGATGCCTAGCTATTGCTATATATACATTGTTGTTATAAATACTCATGTTGCTTCAACTTTTATATCGGCTTCTTCTTTTCATAAAATTATATGGTTTTATGAAGCACTAACATCATATGGTACTTGCAAATAGTATTTTTTTATTGTATTATTCTAGGTAGGTACATTTAAATATTGTTTTCCTTCATCTCATTAAAAAATTTTGAAACTTTGATCAGAGTGACTTGTGAGAGGGGTGGGACTTTCTAGATACTCTTACCTTAGCCTTCTCAAACCACCAGGTCACTGGGGATGTCACCCCTGGGGTACCACTCCTAAAGAGAAAGATGTTTCTTGTTTAGGTGACAGTGATAGGACAACCTCATGTTACACCAATTTAATGTTCACTTGCCTTTGGATTTTCGAAAAGTACAAATTGCGCGATAACATTTTGGCGTCACTGTCAGGGAACACTAATTCAATTCTCCTCAAAGACGACACTTTTTGGTAACACTTTCCTCAGAATCCTTTACTATACAAATATTACCTGGTGAATTCATTGAGGGTGATCCCCTCATCCCTTTGATAGTTGCAAGAAAATTATCTGGTGAATCCACAAAGCTCAGGGAGGCATACCAACCCTCCCAATTCCTTTAGAAGAAAAAATCCTTGAAACTCTCATGTATTAAAATCATTGTTTGGAGCCAATCTTCCTTTAAACACAATATCTAGTGCAGGAACTCAAACTGTTAATCCAAAACAAGCTAATATCTAGAATAAATGGTCATCCAAGATCTTCAAACCATTAGACATTACAAGCATACCAGGATACCCTAGGAAAATGCCCCCTAAGTATGAAAAATGGTTTCCTAAATCCACGGGTAATGATGTAGTTAGTGTCGAGGATCATATAAATAATTTATGGGACTTCTTTAAGATTCATCCCATCAGTGATGATGTTGAGGATCTGGATATGAAATTGTTATATGCTACTCCATGATGGTGCTAGACATTGGTACAACGGTCTCCCCTATGCTAGTATTAAAACCATGGATATATTGGAGGAAATATTCCTCAAATGACGGAGTGTCAAGGAAGACCCCAACATGTTGTTGATAAGGTTGAACAACCTCATAAAACAAGAGAATGAAACTGTTAGAGAATTTCATGATAAATTTGAAAATTTGATGCAAAATATCCCAGTGAGTCATCATCATTCTCATAGTTTCCTCATATTTCTTTACACCAAAGCCTTTACAGGACAACTGGGATATATCCTCATATATAAATCCCCTAAAACAATCCAAGAATCCCAATAGGTAGTTGCAAGGATTGAAGACAACCTATCATCATCTAGAGTCGATCCTTTCTTAGCCCCAAGGGTTAGAATTGATGCTAAACCTAAGATAGTCCACAATGTTGAACCTACCTCATACATTAACGATATCTTGGCAAAGCTACAACTGACTATAGATGGCATGGTAAAACACAAGAACTAATGATGAATAGGATTTTCAATCTAGAAAGAGCTCAACAACAAGCTCCTAGGGTTCCTTACAAAAGGAAATTTCAGAAAGGGAATCAAGTTTTAGACCAAAGAATGATCAAGAGGATCCCAATACTTTATCCCCTACAAATGTAGTATATGAAAACCCTTGGTTCTTATAGTGCAGAGACTCACATTGGGAGCATGAGTGTCCTCTCAACAATGGTGATCATGACCAAGTGAACATTGTTAACCATACCATTGAAATTCCTCAATATTTCGTTAATCTCACACTTGAAGAACATCAAGAAGGCATAAAGGAATCAACCAAGAAGGCTGGGATGGAGGTGATAAATAAACTTGACCAAGATTTGAGAGAAAAGTTGAAGAAGAAAGAGTTCCAAGTATTCACTAGGGAAAAAACAATGAACCGACCTCTTTCTACTGGGCCTGTAATTTCACAGACAAAACCTCCACGTATGAACATACTTCTTACTAAAAATCCTCCCAAAACTGATAAAGTGGATTTGAACTTTGATTTTGAAGGTGCATTGGAAAAAATTCACGTGACCATTGCATTAAGGGAATTCATCAGAGTCCCATATGTAAAAGAAAGGTTCAAATTTTTTTCAAAATTTAAGATGAGCCAATGGACCCTCCTATCATGTTACAAGTAGATCACTTTAGGGTTCAGTATGATGGACAACCGCCTTTCTTCATGACCTTGTTGATTAATAACAAATGCCTTAACAATATTATGCTTGATTCAAGGGAAGGTTCTAACATGATGTCTTTGAAGGTCATGGAAAAATTAGGCCTAAACGCCACACGACCTTACAAGAATGTGTGCATCTTTGAATCCAGGGCCATACCCACTCATTGGGTAGTTGAGAATGTTGAAGTATTCCTTGGAAGATACCCTGAGAGAGTGATCCACATGGATATTGTGGTGGTGGATGTCCCAGATGCATGGGTAATGCTATTGTCTAGGAATTTTGTTGCAATGTTGAAAGGCACCTTAGAGATGGATCTAACTTGCATTAACGTGCCTATGAATGATGGAACAATAAGTCGCCTCCCAAATGTGCCAATGGCCAAGGTCCATGTGCAGGAAATTGATGATGATATCGGAACTAGCGAAACACATGAAAAAATCAAAGAAAGTCTTCCTGTATTTTCCCATGATGATTTTCCTTTCACCTCAGAGAAAGACTTTGATCAGATATAATGGCCAAAGAAGGAAGAATACCATCAACTCCTAGACAAATACAAGGACAGAGAATTTGGGACTGTCAGGCTATTAAAGAAGGGAGAAGATGACATATTGATCAGAACATCCTAGCAGGAAGTCTTCACAGAAGAATCCCACCCTCCTCCTTAAAGATAATATACTAGAGTTATACAAGAAACAACCAAATCTAAGACAAAGGATTACTAAGAGGGAGATATGGTCTAGATGTGTGATACAAAAAAGGGAGAGACTGCAAATGTCAAAGGGAGTGCACAATTTTGTCTTGGACCTTTCAGAGTCGGAATGATGTCATTCAACTATGCCTACTATCTATCCATGTTGGAAGGAAGAAGACATCCATTACCGGTTAGTGGACACCTCCACAAACCCCATCAAGGGGAAAAGTCTTGACTTCACAAGTAAGTACAGGTAAGTAGGTAGGAATTTGCATTCATTGTACATACCATATGCATATCATGCTAGAGTAGTTGTATTTCCATTTGTATATATGATTGCTTACTTGTATTTCATTCAATCATATATGAGCCAAGGGTGATATCACCACCCCAAGATATTACATATCATTTTTTTTTAGATCTAGCAGGTCACGGGTCATGCCAGAGATGTTGAGGTTCTCATGCGCTCTACGGTGAGCACATGTCCCCGAGTTGGAGCCATATTTTATCCCCTATCGTAGGGATAACTACGGAGATTATTTCTCGAGGCCCACAGGTCCTGGACATAGATTACTGAGAGACATATTGACTTTATCTTGGCCCTGGAGGGCCCATATTTTCTTCAACGCCTCCTATCTATTAGAAGCAACAACATCCATCCCATCAGCATGGTTCTAAGGTAGCAGTGGGTCTTTCTCCATCAGGTAACAAGTTTGAGTATTATGGTATGTGTCACTCTGATTCTCAAAATATTTTAATATGTGCATTGAATTATCTTTTGTTTCATGATGTTTGCTTGGAAATTATTCCTTTCAACGTGTCCATACCTGGGGAGATGACAGAGTTCCCTAGTAATTTGGTTCCCTTAGGGATGAGTTTCCATTGGGTGGGTCTATGACAGGTCATCATTCATTATTTCCATACTTATCACTTTTCATCATTTTCCCTCACATATATCCCCTACATTGGTTCATGCATTGGGTTTTCCAAGCTAGTAAGGGTTGTACCTTGCCTTGTGGGAAGGAGGGGATAAAGGCCCAGAGGGTAAAAGTAGATGGAAAAAGTTAAAATCCAAGATCAAACCTTGATATTCTTTGCCCAAGGATCCATGATAAATCAATAAAAGGCTTCTTGGAAAGAAAATGGGGGAGACCCATAAAATAATATAAAACTCAAGACCTCATTGGTGGATAGGGGGTCTCATCATGAGCCAACCTATCAGGTCCATGGGCATGTAGTGGAATGACACTAATATTCATTCGGTCACCACGCAAGGGTAGTGGATCTTCATGGCATATCTAAGAGAAAGGGGGTATCATAATGATCCAACCTTCTCATCTTCGTGAAATACTTGTGGGTAACTCTTTCACCACTGGTCACCACGCCAGGGAAGTGTCCTCCAACTATTCTCTTGAAAGAAAAAAGAAATAAGACAAAGAGTAAAAAGGCATTGAATGGGATAGGAAATAATTGCTTCCATGACAAGGTGCAACTCACCCTCTACAGAGGCACCCACAAGTAAGACCTACATTTCCTAGCTATCACTGCACCCCTTGCCCAAACGTCCCCTACACCATCTCATGAATTTACATGACCTACATTGGTATTCACCTATAAACACCCCACATTTGAGGAGGATTATCCCAATAGGACATATTGAGACCCTCTTCAAACCTGGCTTATTAAATAACATAATGTCTTTGATCATTTTTCTAGGTAAAGGGGGGTTTGATGCACATGTTTGGGTAAATTGATTATTAGATGTGACTGGAATTGCTATGATCCATGTGACTTATGATCCCATGAAGGGCGTACTTGTTTTTTTTGCAGGACCATGCCCAATGGACAGGTACAAATGGAAATATGCTTAGCTTGGACCTCCATGGGGGCAAAATCCCACCAGATGGATGTTGAGACCCTAGCCAAGGGCAGAGGGATACCAGAGGCTTGCACTAGAGAAAAGGGATGGTTTTCCACCAGAGTCACTTTGGCAGGCCTAGACCCAGGGGGTCTTTCCCTCCCACCATGACGTTGGCCCTTGAAGGCCCCCGACGTCATCACTCTGGGCCTTGACATCATCCAGTTGGGGTTTTAGGCATGAGGATGGCTTAGTTGGCACGTGTGGCAGTTTATGAGGGGTTTTGAGCCCTAATGTTTCACTTTGGAGGCCTAGAATTCCAAGAAGGGGACCAACCTCACCCTAGGAGAAGCATGACTTCATCCCTAAAGGATAAAATTAGGGTTTTAATTGTCAATTTTATGTAAAACTAGATTTTCGTTGTAAACTAGCCATGTCGGCCTTTTTTTACCTAAAATGTAATTAAAGATCACTTGTATTATATAAATAAGGGGGAAATATGTTATATTTTTCATCATCTTTAAATCACACAAGTGTGAGGTCTGAAATTCAACCTCTTTTAAGGCTTATTGGTTGAACTAAGTGGTGCACAACTCTTGGAGGAAGCTTATCTTGGTGTATTTTTGCATTTCATGGTGGAAGGTATTCAAATAGGGTTTGTGGCTATATTATTCTTGATGAAATAGAAATCTGAAATCCTTCTTTATTTTGAATTTTTATGGTGTATTTGCTTGTTCATTTATAATATTATGAAATTGCTAGTGTAAAACCCTAGGAGAAAAGCACATGTTATTCTCCTTTTCTTAATAACTCTTCACCTACTTGATTTTTCTAGAAGACACCTCCCTTGAAGGATATATTAGGGCCCTACCTTAGTAGCAATCTAGTATTATTGCTTCATTAAGATTTCACATTTTATTTCAAGCTTGACCTAAAGAAGAAGGAAATCGCTAGGGCCTAGGGTTACCTACTTCCTAGCTGATTTTCCTTCTAGGGTTTTGGATATTGAGGCCTTAGGTTACTAACATCTCAACCATCCTCCCTCTTCCTTTAGCTCACCCATTATTATTTGTTTCCCTCTAAGAATCATTGCTGCAATATTGACTACATTTACCCTAAAAGGCACTATTTCATACCTTGCAAGTGATTGATTGACTAAAACAACTCTTAAACCATCTACTTTAAGACTTTTACTAACTATTTCTAACTCTATATTAGACTAACCTACTAACTAATTTGTTGTTGTTGAAAAATATTTCTACAACCTTCTATAACAACAGCAAATTCATCTTAAAAGCAAGTTTTAAAGCTGATTATACATTGCCTTCATTGCTTCTAACAATTACTAGCATTTTGTCAAGTTTTCGTTATCATTTTTGGTCATTTTTGAATCTTTATTGAGGCATAATTGTGAAGCTATTGCTATATATACATTGTTTTAATAAATACTTATGTTGCTTCAGATTTTATATCAGCTTGTTTTTTCCATCAAAGTCTATGGTTTTAT
The DNA here is from genome assembly GCA_032191745.1 of Picea mariana. NCBI lineage: Eukaryota > Viridiplantae > Streptophyta > Pinopsida > Pinales > Pinaceae > Picea > Picea mariana. The sequence goes on along the minus strand of JASDQU010195529.1, from coordinate 22,417 downwards.
GAAGCACTAACATCATATGGTACTTGCAAATAGTATTTTTCTTATTTTCTTGTTCTGGGCAGGTACATTTTGTTAGCATATTTAGACACTTAGGAGTTAGTTAAGATCTACTTGGTCTAATATGTCGTTAGGTAAAAGTGTGTTTCTTTAGTATGCATTAGTATGCATTTGTAGTTAGGCAATCCGCCGGTCACGATATGTTCCCAACATAGAGTGATCCGATGGTTCATACTCTCCTCGATATTAACGGCCATTGATTCGTGGCTTAACACCCGATTGGTCCATGATCTCTATTTAAAGAGCATGGAGGGTCATTTTCCAAAGATCGATTGTGAGAAACTCTCTTGTAAAATCTCTCTGTAATCTTTTTCTTTGCATTAATAAACTGCTCCAAGTGGCCGCGTTGGCTAGGGCCGTGGATGTTTCCCCGTAGGGGTTTTACCACTTGAAAACATCAGTGTGTTGATCTTTGATCTAGTTATGTGAGTGGTTACTAAAGGTGTTCGTCCTCTATTGGAATACCTGTGTTGTCGAACATGGTATCAGAGCCTGTTTGAAGACCCGCTCCTGTTGTAGATCGAGATCGTGAAGCCGAGTTGCCTCATCTCCATTTTCTGGAATTTCTGTACATTTCTAGGATGAAAGGACTGTTCCATTGCATCCGGAGCACACTTTTCATTCAGGATCACTTTTCTTTTCACTCGAAAAGGTTTCCGTTTGCCCAAGATACGGCCATTACATTCAGAATCTGGAGGTATAAAGTCTGAATACGCATTTTTAAATTTTTGCAAAGTTTTGATTTTATTTTGGTTTGTATTTTTTTTTTTTTCGCTGCTACTCTTTTAGATCTGCATATGCTCTTTGCCCCGCGCCTTGTGTGATCTCGGCAAATCAGAAACAGATAGGAAAAGGTGCATCTTCTGGGTAAGCTAACCGAGATCTAACCCTTGTTGTCATCGAGAAGTGAAATTTTTTTCTTGTGTGAAAAGAGTTTTTTTGGAGCATGCTCTCCAAGGCCATCTTCCACCACCACCACAACAACAACAAAAACAACAAAAAAAACAACCCCAATCCTCCTTCTGAACACTACAATATGTTTTTCTAGATCAGTTGGTTAAAACTTGCCTTATTAAGTAAGAGGTCTTGAGTTCAAGTCTCTCTTTTGTTGCCTTTTTTTTTGAAAAAGTTCATGCTAAAAATTGTAAAGTGCATTTCACTTCAAGTATAAAAGTGAATTACTATAAGTAGCTTTATATTTTATTTTAGAGTTATTTTGCATGCAACTTTTCTGTCATAAGGTAACCTCATTGTAAAAGTGATCCCCACTTCTCTTTATAAAATGGGTCACTTCATAAAGTAGCTTACACTATCACGTGGTTATTTGGTTATCGTTTATGCCTTTTTTTTAAAAGGGGCATAACTCTCACATCGGAAGTCCGTTTTCGGTGTCGTTTTTTTTAAAACCGCACAACGTTTCGAGATCTTTCCATCTAGATCATTAGTTTCAGTTTTTAAATCTGCATTCTCGACATATTTAATATGGCTTCTACAAGTACTGTCATGCTTACCAGCGACAACTACTTCCAATGGAGATCCCATATGGAAGATTTATTAAGAAGTAAAGGCCTGTACCGGATTACCATGGGAACGGAAACAGCCCCCACTGATGATGATAAGAAAGCCAAATGGGATAATAGGAATGACGAAGCACGTGGACTAATTGGAATGTCCATCTCTCCTGATCTAAGGTACCATCTTCAAGGAATTAATGACCCTGAAGCAGCTTGGGACAAGCTTGAATCTGTGTTTGGTAAACTCAATATTATTCGAGCACAACAGTTAGAAAATCAAATACTGACCTTGATTCCAAGTGATTTTTCTTGCCTTGGAGACTATCTATCTAAGTTTAAAACACTCATACTTTTATGTGAAGAATGTAATATAACAATGAAGGAAGGGCGTTGCATATATCTTATTCTTTCTAAGCTAGGTAGTGCATATTATGTGTTTGTATCTACCTTCTATGCCATGAAAGAGGCTCTAGGGAAAGCTTATGTAGAACCCACTCTTGAGTCCCTTTGTACTTCTTTTATTAGAGAGGAAGATAAGCTTCTACAACTTGGAGTGATCAACACTGCAGGTACCTCAAACAAAGCCTTAGTTGCCCAGCAGAAAGATAAACCCAAGTATCCCAAGAAGCAACATCCTTGCTACAACAACAAACAACCTAAGGGTCCCAAACCAGCTTAGATAGCTTCAGCTCCTAATGGTGACAAAGGATCAAAATATAAAAAGAATACTAACAAACATTGCAACTTTTGCAATAAAGATGGTCATGATGAGTCCAGATGTTTCAAGAAGATGGCAGCCTTAGAAGCAGCGATGAAGAAGCACAACATCAGTATTGATTCTTCTTCTTCTTCTCATGGACATGCACTTTCCGCCTCTGGTTTTTCCTTCAATACACCTTCTACTGCTACCTCTTCCTCTGATGAGTGGCTTATTGATTCAGGAGCATCTTATCATATGGCTAAGGATAAAGCCATATTTTCTGCTCTAAATGAATGTAACACCAAGGAAATATTTGTTGGTGATGATAGATCTCTTAGTGTTGTAGGATCT
>JASDQU010195529.1:1638-17195 GCA_032191745.1 Picea mariana | reverse complement strand
TGGATTTGTTGTTGGTTTTTTTATTGGTACCTTCCACTGCATAGACCAGTCTTTGATTATGCAATCAAACTCCTCCATAGTGATGTAATACTACATATCCAACCATTCCTTCTTTCGATCCATTGCAGCCTAGATCCACATATGGTTCCTCGATTCCTTAAACCTAGTTATCCCTGCAGACTCATGTACCACTTCCACAGGAATGCACCACACATTAGTTGTGCATTGTTGTATCTCTTCCAAAAGCATAGTGAACACCTTTTTATTCTCCTGTTGATTTTTGGTGTTCTTAGCCTAACTGAGGGATTCATAAATGGTTACATAGCACTTCCCTTTCCTATGCATAAAAGCTGAAATATTTTAGCTTCTTCCATCCTGCCAAGGCTATGACGATAATTAGCTAGGAATAATGGAACTTAGTTCCATTATTCTGCGCATCTCTACAATCGATCAAGAATTGGTTTATGAGGTAAGGCTCCTAACTAAAAATTACCCCTTTTGTGCACTACGTGGAAACTGCACAAATCTTGTTCGAGCCTCTTCTTTTCTACACTTACTGAGAAGTTTACAATCCATGAGATTGCTGGTGAATCTTGTTGAGTCATCGTTGATGTCTCTAAGAACAATTCCCTTATTACCTCTACTAGTACCAAACTATTCACTGACTATCTAGACAATCTCCTTCCTGCATCCTTTGTTGTCCAAGTATTATTCTGGTTGTGCACCCACTATGTGTAATCCTATAATTTTTTTGATCAACCTCACATCGAGCTAGACTAGCCTATCCATCCATAGAATGACACCATGTACCTAGGCTAGAAATTGTTTGATTCACAACCCAACATTCTTACCACACCCAAAGTGTGGTATGTCTAAGAGGTTCATGATCCCGAAGTTGTAGATCCTTGTTATCCATTGTGCGGGCTCGATGATCGGTTTGCCTAAGGGTCCAATTTCCCATGTGTTCACCAGTAACCTTCCTCGTCCAATTCTAAGAATTTTGTTGCGTCCTGCACATCATAGTATGAGTACCTTAGTTTAGGTACTTTCTTGAGCATGTCCTCCATGGTCACCACTATGTCCAAGAGGTAGGGAAGTGTGATTTTAGTGGCGTCCTATGCCTTTCTTTTCTACTCGATGGTAGATGGACCTTCTGCCGCTTTTTCTATGTATATTCTTCCACCTTGTGTTTCGGCTAGTTGGTGATGTCCTCTACCAACACCTCCTCTTCGTCATGTACCTATTTTTGACCCTTCATTTCTTTGATTTTAACCAATGTTTCAAGATTAGGGTTTGTATTTTCATTTCAATTTCTGGAGATCTACCCCACTTCCCCTTGTGTTTGTGTCAATGTTTTATCCTCAACCCTCATTGAGCTAAGTGACCTTGTCTCTAAAGTTGTTACATATTCCAGCTTGACGAAATTCTTGGGCTCCACCATCCTTTCCTTCCTCCTTTGGTCGTGTCGAGTAACCAMTATGTATTATCTTGGAGCACAAAACTTCATTGGTTTCATGTTGTATCTATTTTATACAATTGCTCTCTTCTTCGCAGAATTCCACCTAGGGCACCCACTTCTATCTTTCTTTGTGCTAAAAAATCACTAAGTGTCGAGCTAACTCTTGCTTTCCATGTTTTATAGACCTGATCATAATTTTTTTTCACTTTTTCCATGCATTTGTGTCGAGTCCAATTTTCTCGGTGTGTTGTCTCTCTATTTTGTCACATTAGTTGTTGTCGTGAATTTTTCCACTTTCCTTCCATTCAAGCAACTTCTTCCTCTTTTTTTATTTTTCTTCTTTTTGTATTTTTGTATACGTTTTTCTTCTTATTCTCATTTTTATTGTCTTTTTTTTTAAGTTTTTCTCTCCTAATATCTACTATAGCACACTATATACATGACTTTCTTAGTTCGTTGCAATTACTAAGAGTTAGTAGGTTGACTATCCTTGTACAGTTTCAATCGACTACCATTCACCATTCCTTTCAGTTATGTTCCTCCCAAGTCCTTTAGTTGCACAGATCCTCCATATGTGACATTATTTACTTCATATGGCCCTAGCCAATGCATTATGAACTTATGAGGGTGCTGCAAAAATTTGTTGCGATAGAGAAGAACTAGGTCTCCTTCCTTAAATCTCTTTTTCTTTATGTGTCGATCATCCTAGGATTTGTCCCTTTATTTTTGTACCTCTTGGTTAAATCATGACATAAGCATGTCTTCTTCCATTTCCATAAGTTGACTTAACCTCTCATGTACTGCACCTCTTTCTGTCATATTGGTAATTTCTTTTACTCATAGATTGGGTACCAAAAATTCTAATGGCACCACTGCTTCCTATCCATACACCAATATGAATGGTGTATTTCTTGTTGACTTATTGTATGTGGTCCTGTATGCCCATAATACTGCTAGTATTTTCAAATCCTAATCATCCATGTTAACATTGCATATCTTAGTCAAAGCATTTTTCAAAATCTTGTTAAATGCTTCTACTGTACCATTTGCCTGAGGATGATATGGCATACTCTTCTAATGATAGAATTCAAACTCCACAGTCATAGCCTTGATGGTACTGTTAATCAAATGGGTTCCTTGGTCACTCATCAGAATCCTGAGACATCCAAATCTTGTGATCACCTGCTCAAATAAGAAGTGTGTTGTTGTCTTTGCGCTGCAATATTTGACTGGTGTTGCTTCTGCCCATCTAGTCAAGTATTTAGTTGCAGTAATGATATATCTATCTCCTAAACTTATTGGTTGTGGATTAATAGGTCCAACAAGATATATTTCCCATTTTTCAAATACCTACAGAGTTAATTATGGTCTTAATGCAATCTCATCCCTCACGTTGGGTTTTCCAACCCTTTGACAGACATCACAGTTCTGGCAATATTCTTTCGCATCTTTATGAATTGTTGGCCACCATAAACCTACGTGCAATACCTAATGTGATCCAGATTATTTTCAGAACGAATTGAAAGAATATATGTTACAATGAAATACACATAAAAATTTCAAGAAACAGAGAAATACTACAATACATGATTTCTATTAATGAAAGAAATATGTTGAAAACTCTAAAATGCAGATTAAAAGAAAGCCTTCTAGAATGGTGGTAGCTTATCTCTAAGAAGAGATGTGATGGCTACACTCATTCGCAAGAATATGAGTACAATTAGGATATGAAGGCATTTTTATGATAAACATGAATGCCAAAACCCTAAACATCCAAAAACCTAACCCTAGGAGATGAACTGCCAAAAGTCATGTGGGCCCCATTGGGGTAAGTTAGTACATCAATTTCCTAGGTTTGTAACCTTTGCATACGATCTTCTTTTTAGGCATGTGATAGTCCATTGGAAAGGTATTTTCGAGAACTATGCATTATTCCATCAAAATTTGACTCCATCTATAGTTTGACTATGGAAAGCTAAGAAAACACTGTTTAGGGCCCCAAAACGGACCTGGAAGTATAGAAAGATGTACTGACATGAAAAATTCAAAAATGAGCAAGTTGGAATAAGTTGGGTTGCCACCAATATCCACTTGGATGTTGTGTAGGGCTTAAGGACATCCCTAAACGTGCAAAACCCATAATTACAAATAAATGTCCCCATTACAGAGAAACTTGTTGAACCGAAAACTGTCAAGATGAGCCAGTTGGAATTTGGAACCACCAATATCCACCTGGACCATTCCTCCCCCCTTAGGAAGCAATGGTATCCATTTTCTTGAGTTCCCAAGGAAGAGGGGAAAGAATTTTATGAATATGAATCTTGGTGAGTAGTGTGCCTTGTTGGAGAAGTTGTGTTGCTTGGTCTGTGGAAGGTTGTCACAAACCTGATACTGGAGGGCTTGAATCTATTCCACCAACCTATTGTCTCTAGGATTGATGGGGCATTGTGTAGGCACCATCATAGGTGAATAAAAAATATATTCTCTCTTTTTCAATCTACTTATGTTGGATAGAAGGTGTTGAGGCTACAATGGTTGTAGTGGCCTTCTGTGAATCCTTTGAACAAACTGTGAAGATGATGAATTTTTCAGTATGAGAGATTACCTTGTGGAACATTTTTTGGTGGAACAATAGTTGGAACTACCTCTAGTATCGTGTAGAGATGACCCCCCAGAGTAATAATGACACTACAAGGTCGAGACTCATAAAGAACATGACATTTACACATATATGGTTGGCCCAAAAAAACATCAAATACATCAAGAGGGGAAACATCACACACTACCTCATTCTTGAAGGGATCGATGCCATAGGACAAGCGACACTGATGGATGACACAAAGATCTCATCCATGGTGGGCCTTCTGTGAATCCTTTGAACAAACTGTGAAGATGATGAATTTTGCAGTATGAGAGATTACCTTGTGGAACATTTTTTGGTGGAACAATAGTTGGAACTACCTCTAGTATCGTGTAGAGATGACCCCCCAGAGTAATAATGACACTACAAGGTCGAGACTCATAAAGAACATGACATTTACACATATATGGTTGGCCCAAAAAAACATCAAATACATCAAGAGGGGAAACATCACACACTACCTCATTCTTGAAGCGATCGATGCCATAGGACAAGCGACACTGATGGATGACACAAAGATCTCATCCATGGTGAATCCACCCAATGTTGTATTTTTGCAATGTGGTGTTGTCACCAAACCCAATTGTTTGACAACCTCAACTGAGATGAGGTTCTTCTGGTTGTTGATATCAACAACAAAATGCAACAGGTTCCCCTTCACCCACATATGTTAATGGAAGAGGTGCTCCTGCTCTTCAGGATCTACTAATTATTCCAGTTGAATTTTTGCGCTCACGACATTAGCAATGGGCGTTATGAGGAAAATCACTCTATGGCATGGGGTAAACCCCAAAAAATAGAACAACTGCATAAATCAACTCTAATCCCAAGTATGATATATAAATGAAAATTCTAGCAAGACAAGATAAAGATCCTACCTCATCCGGACGTTCGATGAAGACCACCGTTGAGCACGCAACTCAAATATTTATACCTGCAACTTGTCCTCAAAAACCAAGATATGCAAGCACATGGTGATTATACATACTTTTAGCACATACAATAGCATAATCTATCAACATTCATAACAAATATGCCCATAGAACAATAATCCAAATATTTTCAATATATCAATTGGATAAGAAAATAGTATTTCTATTTAAAAAATGATCAACATAAGTGTATAAGTGACAAACTTTTGTGCCAACACATCTCAGAACCGAGAAACTAGGTCCCTTCCAGTTGGGCCTCCACCACTTCAATCCTCCACCAAAGGCAAGCTGATATAAGAGAGATAATGAGGTTCTCCATCAAAGAGGGAAGAGCTTGGGGGATGAACAATGTGTTCAAACTTTCAAGGATAAAGGGATGCACACTCAATGTGAAGTGAAAATTTCCCCAAATTATCTTTGCTCTCAAAAGTTGAATTATCTTCCTTTCCAAAGCTTGGATATGGCTTAATTTATAGCCTTCAAATGGAACTGAAGGGCCGAGTCAGAATTTTTCCAGTATATGGAAGGTCAAGGATCATGGATCTCATGACGTCACATGGAAACCCAACACAATTTTTAATTTTGAACACCAAACTCGATGTACGGGGGATGTAATGGTGCAACCTACATATACACATGGTTTATAACTATCAGGGTGTGTATATGTGGAAAAATATGATTGTTTGGATTTGAGAAGTACAAAAGGGGACTTCAAGTCTGCATAGGGAAATGGAAAGGCCCTCTGAGCAAGTTGCATGGGGTGAGGAAAAACTTACTATAACATATGCCCCCTAATGTGTGAGGTCAGAGGAGTATCTGGGATGTCCGAAATAAATTATAATTCCCAGAAGTGGAGTAATGGAGACTCAATTGGAATAAGTAGTTTCTCATTAGAATATTACAATCCATAATGACTTTGTACACATGGCTTCCAATCTAAATTACACTGCAGATCCATGTGGAAATATACCAAATATATTTTCATGGCGATGAATAAAAAATACAAAGTAGACACATGCCATAGGCTGTCATATTCATGAACAAGGTTGTTTTATGACAAATTGGTAAGTGCGGACACAAATGGATCTCCCTAGTTTCACCCCGAAACTAGAACAAAACAAACAGTACATTGAACTTTCCTAAGATTTCAGATATCAAATAAGAAGAGGATCCAAAACATACCTTTTAAATGTTGTAGACCTGACCTCGCCAATGTGATCCCAGCTCCTTCGTAAGGCTTATGGATAAATATATGCAAAGAAACACAAGCCAATGAAGACAAGAATAACAGAGTCTATTCGATATGAAACTATGTACGTGATCAAGGAATCAAACAATATGCACAAATAACGTTCATATAGGAACTAAAACATATATCTATATTAAATAATGTGGAAGAAAGATACAACTAGACGCCTTGATGTTGCCAGGTTCCTTCCAACAGCTCCTTGCTTCCCACACATTTCTGCTCCACGAATTCTAAGACTGTAGATCTAACAACTACTTATGATATCAGCTTGACAAAGAGAAACTCAAAGCCACCATAGGCCCAAACATTCTACATGAATTAGCTATAGTTGAATATAATCCAAACTCTTCGATAGACTAATATCTCATTAGCTGAATCTCTGTAACTAAGTTGAAGTTCCAAAAATTCTCTAACCATTCCCAAGCTCTCCCAAAAAAGCTATTCTAAAAGTTGACAAAAAAAAGCTAACCTTCCCATGAGAACTCCCCTCTTTGTACGGACGATCGTCACACCCTTAACACTGAGAAAAATGTGATAATTTCATAGGCCACTGTGGTGCAACCTGCGTCAATCCTAGATCATCACACCTTTAACACTAAGCAAGGTGCGAAAATCTTTCTTTACAAGGTTTTTTACAAAGGAAAAGATAATTTCATCTCTCTGGGAAAGTTCATATTCATTCTTCTTCAGGGATTAAGGCAATTGATCCTTCCAAAGACAAAGGATAGGTGTACATCATTAATGGTCATAGGGGTCATGAAAATAATGTGTAACAAAGTCTCAGTGGAAACCATTCTCAAAATCAATATGAACATGTCTATATACAATGGAGTGCAATCTGATCTCCCATGATCATTGAAGTCATATAGGTATTGGCCCAGTGAATGATAAAAACATCTTAGGAAAACTACTACTTTAAACTGATGTCTTCAAGTCTTCTACACAATCCGACAAAGGTGAAAGTCCACATCATGTGAATAGAGGAGTTGAGGTCGAACACAATGAGACTTCGTTTGATTACCGGTCATTGAGGTATATCATTAACAAATGCGAGAATAACTACCGATAATGAAAGTAGGTATGAAGGCATTGAGTACATTATTACAAGTGTGAATAAAGGTGTTTAAGTCGAACACTTGAAGAATCCACCGATTAGGAGACATTGAGTTTTTCCCAACTATCAATCGAGGGAGAACCTGCCACTGATGAATGCAAACCTATAGGTACTCATAGGACTCTATGCCTCATTTCCAGAATAAATGAGCTGAATTCCATGGAAGGAGACCCGCTAAAAGGAGAGAATTAAGGCATATCTCATTAGTCAGTACAAGGTACAAAGCAATAGCTTGATGATTTGTAGGAACTCAAACAAAGAGAATGTTCACGAACCAACGAGCATGTGCATCTTTCACATGCACCAGATGCAAGTAGTGCATGAAAAATACCCTTGTTGCACCTCTTTTGTCACCTAAATGAGCAAAGCAGAGGTGCTTACAAGCTTAGTTGGGTTAGCTAAGCAAGACAACTATGAAGGAAAGGGTTAGAAAAACAAACATAACAGAACAAACTAAGAATTAAACTAAGAAATACAAGAACAACTAAACTATTGAGCATAAATACATAAGAACAAAAAACCAATAAGAATCATGTCACCAATGGCAAGGATTATATTAGTGAAAGAAAACACCAAGAATAAATAGGATTATGGGTCCCTTCTTCCTCCAAGGGAGGGCTCTTGGACCCCCACAACTAAGCTCTTCTTACAACTTTGAATGAAATGGTGAAAGAATCCTAAGCTAATCCACTCAAGAGATGAGATGGATTGCCCAATGTAATGATGCTAGTATACTCTTGATGAGAATAGAGGATTCCCCAAGAGAATAGTAGCAGCATAACCTTGCAAATGAATTCCTTGAAAATGAAGTGCACCCATGGCTTTGTTTTATATCACCACTTTGAGGTATTGTGCCACCAACTTGTAGTGTGAAAAGAGGTTATTTAGGGCATATTTAGGTCTTTGACTAGCCATCCAGTCGGATTTAGCCGAGATTTCGGTGTCAAGTCAACTTGGAAGCCGAACCAGAAGTGGGTGGGAGGCCAACCAATCTTATAAATGCGTCGTTCTCAGATGTGCACAGCTTTTAGCGACCACAGTCGTGCATCGTGTGCATGTGTGCTTTTCCTGCGTTTCTGGATAGCGCATGTGCGTGTGCGCCCTGTGTAGTCATAGTGCACTTTAATTTTATCACTGGTTGTATAGTTTTGGACCTTGTGGAAATGATTTTGTGGTAATGTTGGTCCATAGGTGACCTCATAATTGTTTGACGATGTTGGATTCCTGTAATCATTTGTGGATGAAATTTCAGTGATAACGAATGCCCCCTGATGGATGAGGTTAGGAGCATACGTATAACCAAAATGCATCAATGTTTTTTCTACTGAGAGTGTCGTTGTAAGAGAGAGTGATAGTGAGAGTATCAAGAGTGACCTATTGGAGGGAGAAGGGAACATGTAGGACTCGACCTTCCATAAGGTGTGTAAAAATAAATTGTGTACAAACGAGGTGGGCATGCCCCATGCTCATTTCATGTAACTCAAAAAAGAATGGTGTTGTATAGTAACTGAAACGGTGTGTTGATGTAGACAACTGCAGCACCCTCGGGGGAGGTCATGATAAAGGCAAAAGACAATTCTGAGGAGGAACATACTCTAAATAGTAGGCAATGACACATGTAATAAGTATCACGGCTTCTGTAGGCATTGATAGCCCAACCAAGTTTATAGGTCTTCAGAAAATATAAGAAATAACTGCAATAGTTGCAAAGTAAGACCCACCATAACATGAGAAAGTGTTGAAGTTGAATGTGAGGGGGGTCAATGAAAGTAGGGATAAATTGTGGTTCTCTCTGTGTCTTCTGAGACCTCTCATTAGAAAGGTAATGAGAGTCAAGATATTGTCCCCCTTCTGGAAACTGTGTTGATGTCAACACAAGGGGGACATGACTCCAAGAAGCAAAGGGCTTCGTGAAATCTACTAGGTGAGCGTAGGAACTGAGGAGGTACATGGACAAAATCAAGATGTATGAAGACTCAATACTACCCTTGGTTGGGGGTATATGTGAAGTATAAGTGGCCACAACCGTTCAACTAGGTCGAGTGTTAAGGGTACAACAAGACGTGGGATAAGTTGTGCCAGAGGCGGGACATAGTGGACAAACTCAGAGAGCAGAGGTAAGTGGCCTGTGGGATACTCGGAGTATATGGATGATGTCAATTAGGAATAGATGATAAGGAGTGCCCCAACCAAGGGTGACATGGGTTGCATTTGCCAAAAAATGGAAGAAGGTCACCAAAAGGTGATGACAAAAAGATATGTAAATGATGGAAACAAAGGCTTTTTACAATTTATAAAGAATAATTTGGAATGAGTGTACAAATACAGAAACGGGTACCCCAATGTAATATGATTGAGCCGGTGAGGGCGCAATTTGCTTGGAGAACTGGTGGAGGTTGGGAGCCCCATGGGTGGGTTTCTGTAGGAGGTATATGTTATGGAGGCAAATTTTTGAAGGGGAAAACTGATTATGGATGAAATGGAGGGTTAATGATACTGCAGAGGTGCAGTCAAAATAGAACCATGAAAAGATAATCTAGGAGTCCATTGGGAAAGCTAGCATAATGAGGAGAAGGAGTATGTGGCTAATTCACGACATGATGTAAGACTATCGAGACTCCCATCCCTAAAGGGTTGAAAAATAGCATGAGTGTCAAAGTGCCAAAGGGTGCTATGAATGGGACAACTCATGTGGGGGAGAGTGCTACCGGGTTACAGTACCTAAAATGAAATGGAGGTGTTGGTACTGTAGAGCCAGAGATGGGGATCCTAAAGGCAAATTTCAGAGGGTGTGACTAGAGATGAAATTGAGATTCAGAGGGAATGATTACACGCTAGTGTTGATTATATACCTGAAGGGGTTGTGCTGATGTATGATGACCAAGTACCTACACACATGAAAACCAAATACCCAACGTGAACAATATCTGAAGAGAATCAATCATATAAGCATTTATTTGATCATTTTGAACATGAGCATGCGTACCTGGATGGGGTATGAAAAAATGGTGCCTCGGGGGCTAAGGATAAAAAATGGCCCAGGGACTGTCTTGATGTAGATGACAGGATGATGATCCCATGGCTAAAGACGGATCAAAAAATGGACACCCGGAGCTCCCAGAATGGTGTTTGGAAGTTTGGTGGAATGGCCTATATATAGCTATAGGGCCCACATTGCCACCTCATTTGTACTTGCTGTCGGAGTGAATGGACGAGAGGTATTCAGAGGAGATTTGGAGATTGTAGGAGAATGAGGTAGCCAATTCAGAACCAGCAAGCTTCAGGTTAGTAGTCTTATCGTCCTGCATAGAAGTAGGTTTTCAATTTGTGGGCAGGGCCTGTACAAAGGGTCGTACAGGGGTTTTTATGGGTGTGGGTTAGGAAGCATGAAGGATTCCTATGGAAAGAAGAGCACTCTATGGTGTAGCGCATCCCATGGGTAGTCGGGGGTGTTTAACTCTTCGAGTATGTCCTCATCGCAATGGAATTGGCAGGAATACAAGGGATCGTAAAGAGTGATATCGGTGACTGTCACTGTGTGGTTGTCCTTTGGTTATGAAGAAGCAAGGGGAAAGATGCAATGAGATTGTGATGGTTCACTCGACATAAACCAAATATCGAGGTACTGAGGAGTACCAGTGGTAGTTGGATGTAAATTTTTTGTAGGGAAATGAGCAGGAGAATTGGGGGGATTTGAGAGTAAATCCTTGGATAAGTCATCCAAGAACCACGGAGGAATAGGGATTGCCTCTGGTTCAGGAGAAATGATATGAAGAACCTCTAGTGATGAGGTAAGGTTAACAATCAATTTTGTAGGGGGTGTATGGGTTTGAATCAGGGTCAATTGGCGTCGCCTGTATTCAATGATCATAGGACATTGGTATATAAAATGATCTAAGGATTCGCATAGAGAGAAAGGGCGTCTCATATGTTCATTGACTAAAGTCGTGACATAATGGATGTCAGTGATGTTTGGTAGGGATGATGTAGCTAGATTGGGTTCGTTTTGGAATCTTTGGCATACTGCGACTAATGTCTGTCGGAAGTGAGGTAGTACTGGGGAATGGTGTGTATAATGGCCATATTCTGAATGTATAGCGCAAGCGAATTTAGTTCACAGCCCTTTGCTACTTGAGTTAGGGGAGGTAGCGGTAGTACTTGTTACAGTGGCGAGCGATGATGGTGTTTGATTGAGTGGAATTAGGTTACGTAACTCGGGTAGAGATGGGCATTTGTTGGTTGGGTTTCCATCTTTCTCACATAGTGCACAAGGAGGTTGGATGTGTGGGGGGAGTGAAGCTATGGGATCCTTCTTCTTTCGCCTGCCCCCAGCTGTCGTAGGGAGGTTAGTGAGTGGGGGTGTAGAGGGTATGGTGGGAGTGAGTATGGGAATCGTCATTGGGATTCTTTCCATTTGGGGGGAAAGGGATGGTTGAGGAACCATTTATGGTGGATGTAAATACCAAACTGGAATTGCCAACACCATATTAGGGAGAGTAAGTGTTGTGGCTACTTGGAAAGCTTGTACGCCTGGTGGAGGGTAAAAGAAGGGGATTTGAGTAATGGCTTGGGGAACTATCTCCCAAACTGGGATATGGCCTTGGGGAGAGGTGAAATCATGAACTGGTGGACTCGATGAGTTCGCAGGAGGCTTGTGAGGGAGGAGCTCTGCGACTAGTGGGACATCAGATATGATAGAAGCCTCCTTGGGAGGAAGGGTATTGTCCATGTCAGTTCCTTTGGATGATACGATGCTTACCTGATTGGAAGGACGAAGGAGCGGTGGTGCACCATGGTAAGTTCCTAACAATGATGGGTCTTTGAAAATCCCAGGGCCCATTTCGATTAGAGGGTATGCTTCATGACTAGTGTGGATGAGAGGGAGAATGTTATCGATGTTGGCAGAAGAGTTGGGCTCATAATGTGAAACTTGGTCAATGGTAATTATCTTCCCATTATGGGGGAACATCATGGTTCGAAAGACAGAAGAGGAAACTGCCTTCATAGCGTACATCTAGCTACGACCAAACAAGATATTATAATCGAGTGGGGCATCGATAACTTCAATGTCGATGAGAATGGTCTTGCCCCTAAGTTCTACAGGGACATTTTGGAAGAGCTCTTCAGGAGAAGATGGTCATATGTCATAAGCTCTTAAGGTAATGGCAGATGGTATGAGTTTAGGGGAACCAAGTTTCTTCCATACAGACTTGGACATAATGCATGTGGATGCACCTTCATCGATGATGCACTGATGAACTGTAATGTTCTGAATTTTCACTGGGATTTGAAAAGAGATTAGAGCGGGAAGGCGAGGTTCTCCGCTGACGAGATCAAATGTGATGAGTTGAGTATCTACAGGGTCGACTACCCCCAAGGCGGAAAGCAATTATTTCCGCTAAGTGGGACAAGTTTGAAGGACTTTTAAGACTGACATGGMAGTCGGGGATTGTGCTAAGTCATCAACCAAATTGTAATTATCAKTCGCCCTAGCCTATGGGTTATGGACATTCCTACACAATGGGATGTGAGGGATGTGAAGAGGTGTTTCTACATTAGGGCAAGGAATC
The DNA here is from genome assembly GCA_032191745.1 of Picea mariana. Lineage (NCBI taxonomy): Eukaryota > Viridiplantae > Streptophyta > Pinopsida > Pinales > Pinaceae > Picea > Picea mariana. Next base: position 4,230 of record JASDQU010195529.1, on the reverse strand, counting down.
ACCAATGGGRGTTTCATTGGTGCTGCGATTGTTTCTGGGGGACTGGGAGGAGACTCAGTGGGTGTATGGTATTGAAAACTACGTGTTTGCAGAAGGATTTCTTCCTCACTRGTGAGGAGGATAGTACGATCTTCGGGATTGTTTGGATTGGGATACTGTCCCACCTGTGGTGGGGTAGGTTGCATATCATGTTGGGTTTTTATCACACCCTAGTGTGGAATGGGGTTTTGCAGCATGGTTGGGGGTGGTTGTTGCACGTATTATTGTGGGGYTTKCTAAGGGGCAGGTGGTGCTGGAGGATGTGGTACACTTCTTGAGACTTTCATCCATTTAAAATCAACGATTTGGGGGCAATGATGAGTATAATGACCGAACTCACCTCAWAGGGCATAAGGGAAGGTGGTTCTAATATTATTGTTATTTCTCCCTTGACGCCTGTTGTTATTTCCCCCCTGGGGGTTCTTATTCCCTTGATTCTAGTTGCCCCCAGTAGGTTGGTTCTGTTGGGGGTGATTCCCGCCTTGACCTACGTTGTTGTTGTTCCTGTTTTTTCTTTTCTTTTTGGCATTATTCGATGAATGGGTCATATTTTCCATATTCAGCTATTCGAAATTTCGATATTGTTGAATGGGAGAGGGTTGAAAAAAATTCACCCTAGCGTGAGGGTGTCCTTGTGGTGGGGCCATGGGCGGTGGAGGACCAAGAAATTGAAAGTACGGATTTTGTGGGAGTTTTGATCCATAAGGTACATAGGAAGGCATGTCACTTTTGTTAGTACTTAGAGTATAAGTTGAGGTAGAGGGAGTACCAGAACTTGTTTGGATAGGTGGGTGTGTTGAGGGTGTTAGCAGTGGCCCACTAATGGGTGGAGGAATAGCAACATGGTATGGTTGTTGATAGGGGGGTGGAGGGTAATAAGAGGTTCCCCCATATGCCAGCGGATATTGAGGTGTGCCATTTATCAGTTGTTGTTGGGGTTGTAGACTGTGGTGCATGGTATTACCAATCAATCCGTCTACTGAGTGAGACATCCCAAGTTTGTCTTGTCCGAATGGCACGGGTTTTGGGAGGTCAGGAAGTATTGTGTATAAGTACCCTGATTTTGAAAAGATGAGGTCATATTATTGAGCCTTACTGATGGCTTCTTCTTCCGATTGAGGGAAGGTGGAAGCCACATGTTTACCGAGGAGAGAGACAAGTGATCTTAGAAACCAATCAAGGCACTGTTGTTTGGTGGTTTCGGATTTACACAAAATACGTCATCGATCCCATTTGTGAATTTGATCAACGATATGCATGGCTGAGGTTTGTTTGAAATTAGAGAGTAGTTCAAGACCATTGTCATGGCGGATTGGTAATTAGAAGAAGGTCAAAAATGATTTGGCCAAGGCCTTGAAAGTCACATGGGACCCTGATTTTTTGTCTACGTACCATTTGGTTGATGGGCCAGTGAGAATGCATTCAAATAATCATAGTCAGATGGAATCATCCATAATGTTGTTGGAAGAGCACCATAAGTGGAAAGTCATGACATGGTTGGCAGGGTCATCCCCTGCCTTTCCTTCAAACTTGGGGATGTCTTAAGGTAGTTTGGTGGGCATTGCAAGCCATGTGGGGTCATGCAATATAGGATCATTTGTGAGTTTTCTTAGATATGGTATGTTAAGAGAGGCCAAATATGGCATTTGGAGTGGTGGTGGAGGATTAGTTCCAGCCATGATGTGAGTGTTCTGTGAACCTGGCCCTTGAGGGGGGATAGGTGGGTTGGTACTTCCCCCTTGAGAGGAATTTGGCCCCCCACTTCCATGTAAAGGAGAGAGAGTGGATGGTGGCCCTTGGGAAGTGGACCCAAGTAAGGTGGAACCAAGCAAATCTGATCCTAAGACAGTGGCACTCACAGGGGTGTGAGAAGGTGGGGTCGATGAGTTGGCAAGACTAGGAACTCCCCCTAAAATAGGAGGGAAGTTTAGCAAGTGTTTGGAATGACGGGGGTTCTGTGGGTCCCCTATGATGTCTGACTAGCTGAGTGGATGTTTGCAAATTATGGTGAGAGTAATAAATAAACAAGAGCCTTTGTTGCAATTTTTGAACTTTGACATGATATATATCTAAATCAAAATGTAATCAGAAGTGCATCATACATAAAGTGTTTTGAACAAGAATCATATATGTGGATAAGTGGGTTTTTTCCACGTGGGGAATCAAAGAAAACAAATGCCCATGTCCTAAAAGACGTAACGTCCTTCCTCTCAAATAGAACTGGGCCTTCCAATAGTACTCAACAGTGGGGTTTGAAGTCACCGAAAGAGAAACTAGTGAAGGATGAAGTAATCAGTTATAATGAGGGGTAAAGGGGGCATATTCTGAAAGAGTTGGCAATATTTCCCAATAGCCACACAAAATCCGATCAAGGTGCAATTGCAGCCCACAATTGCCACCTAGGTAGATGTCCTAAAATTTGGTCACTAGGTACCTCGGTCAAAGTGCAGCATTTAGATTTTCAGCCTAAGAAATGGGTCACGGGATGGATCTCGTCCAAGAGGTGGGTGCCTCAAGGGGGGATGCATAGAACAACCAGACCTCGGCCTTCAA